>JAHWFP010170867.1:3255-50450 GCA_023313725.1 Lithobius niger
CCCTCCCAACGCATCCATCTAAAATATAGGAAGTATACAGAGAATATGAAGAGTGCTGGCCTTCGAGATGCTATGTAGGCCTGTTTTCTTCGAGTCTCTAGCATTGCAAGAGGTTGAACCTTCTGGAACGTTCTAGAAGCTTTTGAGGGATGAGCAGTGTGGCCTATTACTTTATGTGCAGTAGGCTTTCGTTATGTACTCTGACTGTTTTTCGATCCCCTATAAATAACAGACCCAAACACGTTCCACGAAAATGGTGTCTGTATGGTCACAAAACATACCTAGAGGCTAACCTTCGTGTGTATCTAAGTACTATTTGATGCTATCTTTCCAGCCAAACAGCGGCAAGTGTTGGCAGGTTGTTATGTCCAAACATTGCCGAATTTTGTCAACCTTTAGTCCTAATGGTCTCCCTTTAGTCAGGGTACTTGCGGAAGGTCTGTCATTGTTTTGTTTTGCGATGAGTTTCCGGTTTCTAACAATGGAATGCGGCAATACATAAAAAATTACATTTATTATAAATAAACAATAAACATTGCACAACATGTCGTCGGTTCTCGCTGTTGCCAAAATGTGATTACTCTCGCCAAAAAAAAAACATATAACGGTGATCAAAGAATGGTAGAAAAACAAACATCTCGCAGAGAGAATTCAAAATTCAAGCATGGAAGCCATTATGGGCATGTTGGCTCGAAACCAAACACTGAATGCTGGCATCCAGAAACCAGTCCACCATATTGTACTGTAGTAATAATTATTTTCTTTTTGCCATACATTGACAACGTCATGACGCGTGCATCATACTTCGTGTCTTGAGCAACGAGGAACGGATCTCTATCTGCTCTGGTGCCATGGTTACTAAGTGTAAACATCTCGAAAGCCACGTACTCTGTTAAAGGGGAGAAGCATTCAAAATATTTAATTTTAACTAAGTCAAAGTTAGTGAGTAACAAATCTGAAATACGAGATGTGCCATTTCCCCTAGGACTAACTGGGAAGCGGGAAGGCTTAAGGACCAAAAACCATACTTATTGTTAGTCGTTTCCCAGTTCTTTACAGACTTCAGTAGGAATCTATAAGCGGTATGCTTATTACTCTACCTTCATCCCCTCTGTTTGTACAGTGCCGTGCTATAACACAGCTAAACAGAGGTGAAGGAAACTGGGTATGCACTTAAAAAGGTTTGTATGGTTATGATATTGTAACCTTTTCTAGCTTCACTACATTAAATAGTTCTCCGACACTTCTTTTTCCAACCTTCAGAAGGCAATTTTCTTGACAATTTTTGCAAGTTTTAAGTTTCAGCTGCCTTGAAGAGGGCCACTTGTGTCTTAAATCTGTTCTCGCATTTGGCTGTCCATCCTTTAAATCTTCTACAATATGTGGCGACTTCATTACCAACATTGTAATGCCTATGACATGCAACGAACCCGTAGCTGGATAATAAAAACTTATTTTTATTTGAAGCTTTATCAACTTCGTTGCGACCTTGTACACGCGTAAAAGAAAAAAAATAATGTAAAGAAGAGTAAAATGCGGACTTATCCCTTCCAATCCAGACGTATAGTCAGAGGCACCTTTCGAAAAGTCCTGCACACACATACATCCGTTATGGAATTTGATCTAGCATCCTGTTGGCTGGGATACCATGTCCCTAAGAAGTGAGATCCGCTTTACTCGTTTCACACGGTTCCTCCTGACACCATCTCAAAATTTGCTTTTCATCACTGAACTAGGTTAGGGCACGTTTACGCAACGACTTACCTTTGCAAAGTCGCAGCGAGAAGTTAGAAATCATCCGAAATTCCAACATGGCGGCGGTTTTAGCTGTACCGACTCGCAACAAAAGCGGCCAATAGCCGCGAGTTAGGAAGTGACTGGGAAACTTGTTTCGTCAGGAGATTCTTTATCTTATTGTCGCGGAATATAAGACTGAAAGCATTTGCTCAAACGATGTCGATTTTAACTAATTCAAATAGCGTCGTTACCATGGCAACGACACCTTTGCCATCGCCATTGCATTCTAGCTGCGAAAATGCAAAGGCCGAGTTGTTGCGAAAACGGGCCCTTATTCTGCCTTCCTGCTTAGGCCCAGGGAGGAAGGGTATCGCTACATAACATTAGGACTTGGAGTTTGATTATCCTCCTCCATTCCACTCTAGACACGCCCTCATTGCTGTTAGGTCGGTAACACAAATCGAGCTCACTTCCTTTTGGAACAGAGACCAAGCACATTCGAACGCGGCTGTTCTTTACTTGCTATAAACTGGGGTCCCAGCATATACCCTCAATAACTTGTTTTTCGTCGCTGGCTTAAGTGACGTTGTCTTCTTATGCATGCTTACGTCATGGTATGGCAAAGGTAAAAGAGAGTATAGTAATTTCTGAAAACTGTTTTGTAATCGGTTAACTTAATTTTCAAATAAGTAAAAAAAAAACTGAATTTTGTCACAATTAAGTTTTTGCGAAACATTTTATACTAAAGTAGAGAAAAACAGCCGAAATTTGCTTAACATTTTGTTGCGAACCTGCTGTCAGGAAGCCTGAAATAGGCACTACCAAAGTATTTTCCTTACTACCCCACTATTTGCCAAATTTAAAGTGGAGTTTGCAAAATGGAGGTCTATCCGATCAACACGGCCCCTGCAGGTAAGGAGATGTAGGTTTCGATTTCCAGACATCACCTTAACTGCTCGAAAAATATACTTTAAAGGAGCGTTCATGGAAAAAAGTTCCCTGCGTGCACGCCTTACAGTTCACGTTGTCTGAGCGGTAAACGGAAAAAAAATCCAAAGAAAAAAATCCACGGAAATAAAATCCAGAAATAAAAATCCAGAGCAAAAAAATCCAGAGGAAATAAAATCCAAAGAAAAAAATCCAAAGGAAATAAAATCCACGGAAATAAAATCCACGGAAATAAAATCCAATATAAATTTTTTTTTTAGCTTATGTCTTATTTTTTTAATGCAAAAAACTGAGAATGATATGAGTGAAAAGTGGGGGAATATCAGTATTGCTGGATCAGCAGGACTTGCAAGGACCCACGGAGTCGCTGACTGCCATCCTAACAGTAGGACAACAATGAATATTTGCAGGTAAAAAGTAGAAGGGGAATGGTACGACAGAAATGATGTGGGGGAACGACTTTCATAGCGCTACGGCAACGTACGGAAGTGTGTCAGGGACGTGGTAAAATACTAGTGAAATAATAGATATGATATGATAATATTGTGTTATTTTTTGAAAGTTCATAAACCTAACATGCCTCGGTAGAAATTGCCAACAATGACTGCAACATGATGGCATCGTCCAACGCGATTACTGTTCGTGCAGGGTATTGTTGAAGAGATATAATGTACAAAATCTTTTGGCCGCGACTTTACAACCGGTTGGTTTTAAGTGCATTTTTTTTCAGTGTTAAGGCGTATTTCAGTGTTAAGGTCTGAGCAGGTAAGCATTTCTCCAGCCCACGCCAGCTCACAGATTCCCTGACCCTGTTTATGTTTGCGACCATTTGGTGCGTAAAATCAATGAGAGAGGCCATTTCGTACTCCAATTCCAATATGGCGGCTCCCTGGTCAGTGTTTCTGTGGTGTTGTACCTGGTGTTTTACCTTTTTAACTTTGAAAACGGAGACAACGTGTTTCTCTCCGACATATTAGGTGCCTTGTTTTTTATTTGTGTAATGCGTAAGCACTCCATGTGTATATATTTTGATGATGCACTCAACAGCATAAATTAGTTACTCCGTAGACTATTAAGCATAGGCATACCAGAAAACTTAGTAAGCTGGGCAATAATAGCTGGTTCACACCGCCACGACAAACGAACGACAAAAGCAAGGAACGGCGGCGACCAACAGCACTAAATATTCGACCCTGTCACACGTCCAGCACGACCGTCCAACGAACAACCAACAACGGATCAATCAACGCTGCAGAATGAGTAGAGCTAGGACGCTTACTTTTCAAAACTGGGCTACGTGGCGACGGTGTGTCTAAACGAACCATCATACTGTGATTCTCCGTTTTATTTAAGAAATTATACCGCCATTGAACAGAGCACAATTTTTTAGCTGTTCTCTACAATTATCTCGTTGCAGAGATGTTCGGGTAAGCAACGAGCATTAATCGAAGCTTCTCAGTGTTCTTCGCCGCCATCTTGCATATTGTGGATCGTGTTCGCAGCGGCTTGTCAGCCATTGGTTTGTCGGCGGGTGACGTCAGGCAGCTACGCTAAAAATGAAAAGTTGCGTTTGCTACGATCGGCAGCGAACGGCTGCGTATGACTGCCTGAGGGGTTTGTTGTCTCAGGGGCTGTCGGTTGTAACTTAGCGGTTAGCGGTTAGCCAGTTAAATTAATGCAGATGCAAGCCCGTTTGGTTTTCATCTCCCGTATTAAGGCTAGTTCCTACGAGCATGACTTGAACTTAAAATTTTTTTAATTTAGTAATTTAACGATAAAAACAATAATTTTCTTAATTTTTTTTCTTGACACAGACCATCGTTCACGCGGAATTAAACCTTGAAACTCACAAGAATGATCTTGCTCTCGTGAGGCTGGACAAACCAATCAGATTCAGTCTACATGTTAGACCAATTCCATTAGCCACAGAAGAAGCGCCAAGTTATGCCAAATGTGTTGCACTTGGTTGGGGAACACCAGAGACGGGTAAGAAAGATTGCTTTGTAAAGAAAAATGAGAATTATGAAAATATATTTGATGAGCACTGTAACAACCCCTATAAAAACATACGTTTTAAAATAAACACTTTTTAAGCACACGTGTTTTCCTAAAAACCCAAAAGCTTTTGTACAAATAGCATCGTCCTGAGGTGAAGCCATTGAAAACATTAGCGTTTGCGTAATGTTACAGACGTAGATTGTGTTTTAATAAAACCATAACTTTCAGTTTGGAAAATTTTACAAACATGTGGTGACAAAAGTGTTTAAAATAAAACAGTGCTATTTTTGTGAATATGTACTGCTTTTTAACGCATGTTATTGAAAATTGTACCTAACAAAAATAATTACGCATCGGGATGAGAAGAAGCCTTTCAAAACAATAACGTTTATACAGTATTGTAGACTTGAAATGTGTTTAAAATAAACCCTGCCTTTCGATTTGGAAGAATTTACAAGCATATGCTTAAAACACATGTTAGCGAAAAAAGTCGTTAACATAAACTAGTGCTGCTTTTATGAATATAGTGCTTTTTAACGCATGTTTTTTAGACCTGTGTTTAACGAAAATGCTTGCGTCCATTATTTATTTTTTTTTAAAAACGTTACAGTGTTTTAACATAAAAACACTACTATTTTATTTTAAACTCTTTTGTCATTACAAGTGTTTTAAATGCATTTCACGATTTTGACACTATATAAATCCTACTGTTTTTCAAAGTTTCTTCAAGGCCTATTCTATTTGTTAAATGCTTTTAAAGTAATTTTAAGCTAAAAACATATACAAATGTTTTCTAGGTGTCTCTAAAATGTGTTTATTTTTAAATACTTGATTTTGCCGTAGAAAATGATCTCAAAAACACGTGTAGACATCACACAGAATCTTCTAATCTTAGGTTTAGGCAGTTTATTCAGAGATAATGTCATTAACACGTATAGATAGACATTTCACATGCATCTCACTGCCTCCCATTTAGACAGTTTTGCAAGAAATTATCTCAAAACATGATTGGCGACTCACAGATACGTTTAACCTTCTATTTAGCTAGATCCACCCAAAACCAAAACTGGTAGAAAATCTCGCCAAGTTTCCAAAAACGATCGGCCTTTGAAGGTAGTGATATCATTCAACCAAGGCCGCCAAGGTTAATCCAAAGTTAATCGCACCGACTAATAGTTCGAAAGTTAAATGAAAACTTGAAGATTGCTTCTCGCTGTAGCAATCTTCAAGTTTTCATTTAACGTCAAAGTATTATTGGGTGCGATTAACTTGGTTAATAGGATTGATCTTGGCGGCCTTTCCTTGGTTGAATGATATCACTACCTTCAAAGGCCGATCGTTTTTGGAAACTTGGCTGGTTTTTTTTACCAGTTTTGGTTTTGGGTGGATATCACAACTTTCGTAGGACTGTGAATGTACATAAGGTTATACTGTCTTATCTTCATCTGTACCTTTTTTCAACAGGAATTTAATTTCTATAAATTTTCACACTTATAATTTTCAAATTTACCATTGCCAATTAGCTGTTAGATTAGCCAAATTGCCACGGCTTAGTTTATTGTATGACCACTCTTCACATACTTAAGTTGCTTCAATCCCATTTTTGCACACACTGGCTAACAATCGCTGATTTCGTTCGCTTCGCTCACTCAATCAGAGCATCCCCTTCAGTCGTTTAGCCTTCTATTTAGATAGATTAGTGGTAAACGATCTCGTGAAGACGTGTACAACTGTACATCTTACAGACACAGCCGGAGGTTTAGACAGTTATCAAGAAATGATCAACTATAAACACCTGTAGACATCTCGTAAATATCTCATACCTCAAGAGATATCTACTCAATTTAAAAAGTATTGATCTCAAACACTTGTATGCACCTCAAAGAATCTTTTATCCAGTTTTTAACAGCTTTAAACAGCTTTCCGTTTACTGTATAATCATACAATAATAAGGATGAGAACACGCAAATGGCTAGAAATAATCATAATAAATAGGCGATAGGAAAATAGCAAATATTGTTCACTAGAACAAAGGAAAAATAGCTAGGACTGCCGGCCAGGGTAGCGTGAGAGGCTACCATGCTGCTTCAGCGGCTATGGGGGACTATTCTGGCCAATCTTTCGGCCCCTACGATGATCGGAGGTTTCCCGGATCGAATCCCCGGGGTTGGCACCTCCCTTTACCAGATATTTATTCTTCTCTAAAAAGCCGGGTAATATTCAAAACTGAGCCGGTTCAGCCATACGAGCATTAAAATGCTTCGCCTGACTTTAAGGCTCAAAAGAAATTAATTAAAAAAAAAAAGTAAAACTTCTCTTCGCACTGACCCTTCGTGTTTACGGCATGACTCGGATTTAAACCCGCCTGTCGCACAATCATCAACATGGTGCCGTTAACCCCTTCTCAGCTCTCTCGTACTCCCCCTCAACTTCTTTTTCTAATATTTTGTTTATTATCAATATTTTCCAGAGAACCGAGCAAAGACTTCCATGTTGCAAACAGCTGCAACCTTCGCATTAGGATCTGACCAATGCAAAATATTTATGAAGAGTCGTAATGATGAAAAAATGTGCACGTACAACCCTGAAGATCCTTCCAAAGGTCCTTGCTGGGTACGGCCATTTTCATTTTATTTAAACTATTTTTTTATTATAATGTATTAATTGTTTTTTTGGGGACCAGGCTAGCGTGTAAGAATTGCTCCAATGAGAAAACACAAAAAAAAAATGGGTCGCCCTAACAAAATGTGCATTAAATCGCTTATACCGGCCCACTATTGCAAAATCCATGCTACAACCATTACTTATACCAAGAATTTATAGGGTTGGGGAGTAAAATTTGTAACTCTAAAAAGTCACTATTGAAACGACTTCCAATTAGTTCCATCAGAGTTTTCAGAGGGCGCCACGTGTTGCACCTGGTAATTTTTGCTCATTTTTTAGCTCAAATCTAAAGTAGACTAAATTACAACTAAGCTAAACTCAATAATAATTAAATACAAGCTAGTTTCATTTAGTTCAGTTTAATTTTAGGCGGAAAACTTGAGTAGAAATTCCCACATAAAACTCGTGGTGCCCTCTGTAAACTCAGACGGAACCAATTGGACTGGATCATAGGACGCTTCAGTATGGGGTCTCAGTCACAAATTCTCCTCACCAACCGTATAGATTCTTGCTTATACCAATCTAACATTGTTGTGGCAGTGTGTTAACCTTTGGTAACCGAACGGCTGCAACAATCTCTGAGTTTAAATTACGGTAACTGCATGGCCAAGCGTGCATGTGACTTTGGTATACACGCATGACAAAGCGTGTAATTACTTTGGTATACGCTTGGCTCAAAATGCATTATCCTGGAATACTTACTGACAGAAAGGGTAACTGTTAAACGGAAACGTAAAAGGAAACTTGAAAAAAAAAAACGAAATTAAAAAAAGATTGTATGTGTATCGACGAACAGTATGATGGACTGCTCGTTGATTTTGATTTTTGTAATGACTACTAAAAAGACATTATTTCTTGAAAATTATTTCTAGTAATTATCTCCAGTAATTAAAGCTAGTAAAAACCAATTATTCCGGCTAATAAAACACTTAACTATTTCCGGCTAGATAAAAAAAATGTAATTTAGTTCTGCTTACCATTATGCCTACTGACAAAATATTGGGAGGATCTCTACCGTATTGCAGGTCAGGTTAGGTCAGTTGCCTTTGCTAGAATTTCGCCAGGCAGGAAACGAGGGGAAGAGAGGGACGAGCTCCCTGCAGTGTTTCGGCAGTTGGCAAAATGGTCAGCAAAAATAAATAGCAATTTATATTTTCTATTAAACAGAATAATGGAATTGGATTTTGTATTTACTAGTTGCAATTGCTGGAAACAATTACTAGAAATAATTTGTTTTAAGTTAAGCGTATACCAATGCCAACATTACCATATCCATCGAAATGAAAAAAAAAACCTCAATAACGCTGGTTGACAGTGATCGATGTAAAAAGCAGATGGACAACCCTTTTTTTTCCCCGTTTTCGGGTCACAACGTTCGAAACACCAATCATCTTTTCGCTCCCGCCCACCCGTTGTTGGGTGATGGGGCAAGTTCTCAGTTCCCTTGTTCAATGAAGGAGCGATTCGGAATCAGACAACAATGCTTCAACGTGTAATAATTGAAGAAACACAAAAGTAGCAACAACTGGCTCATTGTATAAGTCTGTTAAACCACATTGTTCGGTAACAATGCAATGCACCGGCCTCTGATGATCTTGTAACGTTGCCACTCAATCGACTTTGGCTGGTATAATGTTACCGAACACCACGGTTTAATTGACACGTGTAGAATACAAAAGCAGAAGTATACTTCCAGCCGTGGTTGAGTGGTAGTATGCTTGTCTGCCATTTGGCAGCCTGGGTCCGATTTCTGGCCGATGCACCAATTTCTGTGGAGGTAATTACGACCATTCTGGCCTGATTAAAGATGGGAAAGCCAAAGGCTCACAAGAAATAACTAAATACAGATGGAAACCTATTTACGTTGCCCTTTGGACTTATATGTCAGACTGCCTGAGCGGGGAATCGAACCCAGGACCTTTGATCGGTGGTCGTGGAATAGTGATGCCTACTTTATATTGATTTAACTTAACGCTGGTTGACAGAGCGTTAAGTTATGTCACAAGTTATGTTCACAAGTTTGGAATCGCAAATTTTTCCCACCAGGGCCATCCCACATAAATAGCCGCCACCTCCGCTCTACAAATCACTTCTTCCCTGCTTCGTTAGGGAGAGGTCCTCCCAGCTCAGCTTTTGCGCTGACTGGGCTTCACTTTTATCTTTTTTAACTTTTTATTTTTTATCTTTTACTGCTCTGGCTTGTTTTCCTTAGAATGGGAAACCATTTAAGTGTATCTTGTTGACTTGTAGCTTATGCTATAAAATATATTTTTTGCTTGACAACGGGATGATAAATCCCGAAACGTCGCATTTTACTGTATACGTGTGCACTTGCTGACTTTTTAAAACGTTAACTACTTTTAGTGCTTTTATTCTGTCAATACTATTTTGAGCCAATTTTCCCTTTTAAGATGAAGAGGCCTAGGCATCCGTTTTTCAGTTTTCTGAAGCCGCTTGTTCCTACAGTGGTTCTGCAACTTTTTTCTTCCATCTATAAAAACACCTGCAAAATAGCTGCCCTTCGTGAACAAATTAAATTTCTTAAAAATTGTAATTTCCACCACATTGTGCCTAATTCGTTCCAGAACCCCATTGTTTTACAGAACTCTCGTGCTCAAACTTTATATCAACAATCTTGTTTCCTGAAATTATCAGCCGTTCTTACTGATCATTACGCGGCTCTTCATCAACTCCAAACTTGGACTTCGAAAAACTTGGCTTCATTCAAAAATTCCGTAAACTCGCAGCTTTTCATATCAGCCCTACTAGTTCTCACGCTTACCGCACATGATATTTCGAAATTTAACTGCGAAAAACTTGACAAAAAACTTAATGTCATTCTCGATAAGCGGATTCGCAACATCTCCATCGCTAAAGAAACCCTTATCACTAACCACTTTAACATAAAAAAAGGAAAAAAGACGTGTGAACAACATCAAACATTTCCAAAGGCGGCTTGGCTGCATAACATTTCTCATCAAACCCTTAATCGCCCTACTGAGCGTCTCCTTAAAAAAGATCTCAAATTTATTCCGACCCCCCCTATCAGGGGCTACCTACCCTCATTCTGTGCAAAATTTGAAGCAGTTGCTCGTTTTATTCCTCCTAGGACTCAAGCTAAGTCAATTATTCTTGGCGCTTTAAAAAAATCTAAAACTGTACTGGCACCCAACCTATCACTGGAAGAAATTAAAGCCATGAGGGAACTCAAGAAAAATCCAGACATTGCCATTATTAAATCTGATAAAAGTAACGCTACAGTAGTCTATGATAAAGCTCAACTCCGTCATAAAATCCTTCAAGAACTAGCCTCGAACCCAATTTACGCAGGTTTTACATACAGCCCCTTTTCCAAATCTGTAGCATGCAATAAAAGGTTTCTTTCCTACCTTGTTGAAAACAACAAACTTAAGGACGAAGAGTTTCAAAAATACAAGAAAATGGCCCATGCCCCCCCTATCATTTTCCCACAGGTAAAAACCCATAAACCAGGCTTCCCACTCCGCATCATAACAAGTGGAAAAAATGCGCCCAATTTGTTCCTCTCTCGTCTTATCGCACCGGTTCTTAAACAACTTGCAATTGGAAAACACACCACTCCTAATTCCAAAGGTATAATTGCAGAACTGGAAAATTCTAGGGTACCTCCGGGATATAGTTTTGTGTCATTTGACGTGGTTTCGATGTTCCCCTCTCTTAGCCAAGAGTATATTTTAGAATGTATTTCAGAAAAACTACAAATGAACCCTGAACCACTTAACAGACTTGGCTGGGACATCCCTCTTTTTCTCGACGCTGTAAAAATAGTGTTCGCCACAACTTTTTTTCACTACGAAAATTTATTTATTATGCAAACAGGTGGAGTACCAATGGGTAGTCCCATTTCAACCTTTCTGGCCGACATTGCACTCAATAAAATTGATGACGCTCTTTTACTAAAGTTTCCACACACAAAATTTTACAAAAGATTTGTGGATGATTCCCTGGCCCTCATACGGGATCATGATAAATTACCAATGCTGGAATTTTTAAATTCTCTTAATCCTTCCCTCTCTTTCACTATAGAAGAGTCTAAAAACAAGGCCATCCCATTCCTGGATATGACGGTCATTATCACACCTGAAAATCTAGTCGAATTTACGCATTTTCGAAAACCCATGCATACAACTCGTTCCATGAATTATGCTTCCTTCATTGACCCAGCTCATAAAAATAATGTAGTTTCTAACGAAATAAAACGCATCTTTGACCACACCACCAACAAATTTCTCCTTGCCTCGAGAATTTCAATACACACTGCATAAATTTGTTGAAAGTGGATACCCTCTCCATTTGCTAGAAAAACTAATCGATCACCGTGCTCTTCTCAAGCTTAACCCACCAAAACTCAAGCCATCAAATTTTATATGCCTTCCATACTTCCCCTATGCCACAGAAAACCTTAGGAAATTGCTGGCTCCCCAAAATCTGACTCTCGTCTCCACTGCAGCACGAAATTTAAAAAATCTAACTATGCCAAACATTACAGTCGAGCAAAAAGATAAAACTAAACAAAAAAATGTCATCTATCAAATCCCGTGTGGCGAACCAACATGCACAGCTAGCTACATAGGAACCACGAAACAGGAACTTAATAAAAGGATTTCATCGCACAAATCCAACCTTAAATACAAAGATAAAACCAACTCTCTTGTTCAGCACCAGATAAAGACAGGGCACACCCCAGATCTTCAAAATACGCAAGTCATTTTTCAAGAAAATAATTTTCGTGCACGTCTTAACTTAGAAACACTTTGCATCCTAACACAACGACCACCAGTCCATAATCATTTGATGCCTAATAATAAACAGTTTTCGGAATATATACCAATCCTTCACAAGTTTGGAATCGCAAATTTTTTCCACCAGGGCCATCCCACATAAATAGCCGCCACCTCCGCTCTACAAATCACTTCTTCCCTGCTTCGTTAGGGAAAGGTCCTCCCAGCTCAGCTTTTGCGCTGACTGGGCTTCACTTTTATCTTTTTTAACTTTTTATTTTTTATCTTTTACTGCTCTGGCTTGTTTTCCTTAGAATGGGAAACCATTTAAGTGTATCTTGTTGACTTGTAGCTTATGCTATAAAATATATTTTTTGCTTGACAACGGGATGATAAATCCTGAAACGTCGCATTTTACTGTATACATGTGCACTTGCTGGCTTTTTAAAACGTTAACTACTTTTAGTGCATTTATTCTGTCAATACTTTATATTGATGACAAAGTCAGCTTCACTGACGGCCGTGTCAGTAAGGCTTAGCGGTAGGACCTCGGCCTTTGGTTTCAAAGGTCATGGGTTCGATTCCCCGATCAGGTAGTCTGACATATAAGTCCGAATGGCAACGTAAATAGGTTTGCATCTGTATTTAGTTATTCTGGACTGATGTGATGGTTATGATCGGTGTTCGTGGAATAGTGATGCATACTCGATATTGATGACAAAGTCAGCTTCACCCTTTTTGATAGTGTTATGGTTCAGGTTACTGATGGTAAAATAATGCTCTCCTGCTTTTCCACAGACTAAGTTCCACTGACTTTTCGTTTCTAAAGGTATGGGAATGAGATTGCATGAAAGTTGGGGTACACAAGGAACTTAAATAGGGCAACGGACAATTGGTGAAAATATTCTAGTTGTTAGATCGAAAATATATTGGACTTAGGGCGCGTTTATGCAGTGACTCGCCTTTGCATTCTCGCAGCTAGAACTCAATCGCGATGGCAAAGGTGACATTGCCATGGTAACAACGCTAAATGGATTAGCTAAATCCGACATCGTTTGAGTAAATACTTGCAGTCTTATAATCCGTGCCAATAATATAAAGAATTCTTCATGACGAAACAATTTTCCCAAACACTTGTGAACTCACGTTATTTGCTGTTTTCGTTGCGAGGCGGCAGATATAAAACCGCCGCTATGTTGGAATTTGAGGTGATTTGTAGCTTCTAGCTGCGAGAATGCAAAAGCGAGTGGTTGCGTAAACGTATCATTACACCAGTTGGCTCATAGAGGCGAATGAGGAACTAGAATGGAATAATGCAAATCTAATAAACAAAAAGGCTTTCACAAGCGTTGTCATGGTAAAGTATGATGTGTTACAACAGTACATCAAGATGATATTGTGAGTCATACATTGTTGACACATGACAACTGTCCGCTGTGAGATCACGTTAAAGTGATTCATGTTGATTCACCCAAGGCCCACTGTGGTAATGCCCAATAGCAAGTCGTCACAGGATGAAGGTATCGCGACGAGATCCGTCAGGGTGTAAGAGAATACAACTATGGATGCAGGATGAATATTCACAACTGGCACTTTTAATATAATGCAAGAACACTGCTTACAACGCAGTTCTAACATGAAATTGTTGCCATTGAAGCGTTCGTCCATTGGCATACAGTGTTTCACTGAGTTATTAACAGTTTTGTTGTCTCAGTTTTGTATTTGTTGGATATGAAGGCAACTTGAGGCGCTGGGTTAGGCACTCAGATTGTGCCTAATATCATTCTGTATACAGTAATCCACTGGAAAAGCAACAAATTATGCAGAAAAAACATTTCAACAATAAATGGATTTCTTTACAAGATCGGTAGGCATCATACCAATGCCTACTTCCCAAGGCACGTGGGGCGAGGTTGTTTTAATTGCAAACCATGAAAATGACGTAATTTTATGTTATCATTAGCCTTCTTTCAGTAGCGTGCATAGACATCCGAAGGGCAGGGGCAATTTTTAGTAAAAGGGTTTTTTTTGGGACCTATTTTTTGGGGGGCATTTCTCTTTTTTACGCCTTATCTGACTCTTCCTAGACCTTTTTAGGTTTTTTGGGGCCTTTCTCTAGTACAAAAAAGGCCATTTTTGCACCCAAGAAGGGCATTTTCCAAAAAGGGCAGGGTCAATGCGCCCTCTGCCCCACTCCTATCTACGCCACTGCCTTCTTTGAAAACTGCATGATCAAGGATTACGTCGAAATCATGTTATTTTCTAGATTCGTGGAAAGTCGACCAACTAGCCCAATCCAGGTCACCTCACCCTTATGAGACATAAGAGCAAAAAAATTGGCTTAGTGTACTACGTTATTTTTAGTATGTGCTTTTCGCTGATAGCCTATATTTTCGACTTCCTTTACGCTATAGTTTGAAGCTATGAGTGAATTCTGACGAGGATTGTATACTGGTGTCAATATAATCGTTTCCTTAGAACAAGTGGATTTATATTGAAGCTGCAGTTAGACATATGATATTTTTTTTTTTTGCAGGGAAATCTTGGGAGTCCGCTGGTCTGCACAATCAATGGAAAGCGATTCTTATCTGGGACGGTTGTTCACAACCCAGGGTATTGCTCGAAAGACCGACTTGCGTTGCCGGCTTTCTACGCAAATATTGCCTACTTGAAAGATTGGATTGACGGATTTCTCTTCAGGAGTAAGTTAAGAATGCCTGAAATTAAATGATCATCTTTGCGTACTCATTCATGTACATTACCGAGCCTGATTTGGGTGACATGTTTTAAACCTAACGTGACGTTTATTACCACAAGAAACGCGATGAGTACAGTTGGCTTTATAGTGAATAGACTGAAAAATGTTTTAATAGGACTAGACCTGGGCCGATTGGTGGGGGGGGGGGGCAGTGAAGGAAGGGCAACTACTCTCTCAGCACAAACTGTAAGGGACGTTATTATCAGAGCCCTTTGTTTAAAACATTGCTACAGAACTACGAACATTCACTTTCGTATACAAACATTGCCCTTTTTTTAAAACATTTTGCAGCTTTCTGGATCTTTATTCAGTATTTCACACCAGAAATGATCCCTTTTCAATTTCTGTTAAATCTAATCTGATTCTTTTTTTTTTCCGCATTTTCTGAACGTTTATTCAGTTTTTCACAAAAAAAAAAAACATTCCGTTTAGTCTTCTGTTTAGTGCGGAAACAGCAGGGAAGATTAAGGCCATCCATCCGTCTCCTGTTCTAGTGATGGTAGACTTAAAAAAAACACGGCAAATTAAAATATTGTTGCATCGTGAAAGCTAATAGGCTTCCCCGACGTCACTCAATGAAATAGTAACATTTGATCGTCGCATTTCACCATTACAGGAAGACACGCAACCGTAAAAATAAAAGGACTTCGTTAACGACATATGTCAACTTCATTGAAAAAAAAAAACTCTCGACACCGAGTTGCGTAAATGAATAGACCTACTCTCCAACTCAAATCTCTGTAAGCAGCTACTTACGAAACTAAAACGGCACACGAAAAAATTAGGCCAAAAAATTGACAATTACGCCTAAAATCTAAAACTAGTCCTAAAAGCTAATATTTTAAACCGGCAATTGTAAAGGTTACTTCTTTTAGATTATACAGGGTGTTTCATCTCAAGTGTTAATGCTCAATATCATCACTAGTATTGCAGATACGTCGAACATGGCCATGGAATACGTTGGAACATCCAGGGGACCATCAGGCATCAGACGCTTAAACCGAAAATGACCTTGATGACCGATTTCAAGGTCAACGAAAAACTAACTCCGGAAGTAGCAGAGATAGGGGAATGACGGAAATTGCAAACTTGCAGAGGACGAGGACATGACGTCAACAAAGTAAACAGAACCGAAATCGGTTCAACTGTTAAAGAGATAAAATAAAAACAACATGGGTCTTGCAGCCCATTGAGGACTTCACTGCACGCGACTTGCGTTCAGCCAGAAACATAATGAGACGAACGCCCAGATCGTGAGACGGTTTAATTTATGCTGCAACGTTGTCGCACACATAATGGCGAAAGTAGGCCTTTAAAAGTAACTAAACTATACAAGGAATACCGGTCGAAACATTGTTCATAGAAATGGGAAATGACACGATGATGTCACATGATGTGTTCAATGTGCCCCCCCCCCCCCGCCCCCTCCATGACCACACACACCTGCAGAAGAAGCCCACCAATCCAAATAAACAAAAATGACACTAAACCACTCGCAATGGCTGTTTGCTGTGACGTGCACATCACGTGACTGGGCACGTCCAATCAGATGGCCAAACAGCCGTTGTTCTCGTTCGCCATTGGCTAACTCATGGTGACGTCACAGCAAACAGCCATTGCGCATGGTTTAAAGCAATCCTAAAACCTAAAAAAAAACCTTGCTTGTGCAGGTTGTCACGCACTCCCTGCAGCACGTCAGCAGTCACCAGTTTACATGCAACGGTTATACGGTTCCTGAGGTCATCTGGATCTTGTGGAGGGGTGGCGTACACCTGATCCTACAGGTAACCCCCACAGATAGAAGTCTACTAGGGGGGTTAGGTCGGATGAGCGAGCAGGTTACCGCACTGGTCCTTGCTCGCCCATCCACTGATCCTGGAAGGTATTGTTTAAGAAGGCTGACACTTCATGAGTCCTGTGAGGAGGGGCACAGTCCTGCTGGAACCACGTTTGGGACAATATATGAAGGGGTAGATTGTCAGCTCAGTCGCCAACCGTGTTCTGGAGTAGGTCTTGGTAGCATTGCCCATTTAGGTTACCATCGAAGAACACCGGTCCAACAAGCTCGTTGCCATGGATGCCACACCACACATTCACTGACCATTGAACCTGGTTGTGGCCTTGTCGGACCCAGTGCGGATTCGGTGATGCCCAGAAATGCTGGTTGTGCCGATTGACGACCCCATTGCGCGTGAACTTGGCCCCATCAGTCCATAGGATATGCCACAGAAATCCAGGGATTTGGTCAATGCATATTAAAATCTGATTGCACCAATCTAGTCGCATTCGGGGATCAGTAGGGTGGAGAGTGCCTGCACCTCCTGTAGATGGTATGCATGGTACCTTTGTTTCTTTAAAATTCTCCGGATGGTGGCAGGTGACAACCCACATGCCAGAGAAGTATCCCGTGTACTGGCGTGAGGATTCTGTTCGAAGTGGGCCACGACATCCTCATCCTGGGCACCATTCCTAGCTGGAGCCACCCGCTTGCGTTTCTGGAAATTTCCTGTCTGTCGTAGGCGGTGGACAGCCCTCATGATGCAAACATTTGATGGCTGTCTTCTATCTGGGTATCGATCCCTGAACATCAGGTGAACTCTCTTTGCATTCCTGCCACACTCCCCATTCACTGTCACAATTTCAGCATATTCGTCGCTGGTATATGCAGGCATATTGCCGACACTGTACGTATAGCCAGGGCTATCTACAGTACTGGCAGGATCTTGAATGAAAAATAGCATACGCCACTAGGTTGGGAAATATGGCCGCCGAAAACGCCACTTAAGCGATGATTGCCTGTTTCTGTCAACCGAGGGCGACACCATCCGTACAAAACTGCGACGTTCCTTCCCTTGCAACACTTTCTGGATACACGAACGTGTCGCGTTTTTTTTTCCAAGCACAGAGAAATAGCTTAAATGTGGCTGAGTGATAGCTTAAAAACTATTTTAAAATGTTTTAATACATAATAAAAATGTGTCACGCAAATCAACGTAAAATTAAAATTACATTTTGATAACCGCCACTAGATGCCAACAGATGTCGCTCCTCTTCGTACAAATATTCACCGATGCGATTTGCCAATTCCCGAACAGACCTCAAGAAAAGGGATAGTCGTGGCGTTCATTTTGTCTCCCCCCTCTAATTCGTTGTAGGTCGGGCCAGTTAGTTTAGTGGCCATGGTTATAGCAAAAGGATTAGCAGGCAGCCCTGTGGATCCATGAGGAGCCTGTTTGCATTAATCCCTGAGGCAAACATTTCCTAGTGGTGCCTGTCTGTGTTTCTACCTCAGAATGGGTTGTGGTGAAGTCATCCAATGGGGCTGCAAGACCCATATTGTTTTTACTGTATCTCTTTGACATTTGAACCGATTTCTGTTCTGTTTGCTTTGTTGAGGTCATGTCTTCGTCCTCTACAAGTTTGCAATTTACATCATGCCCCTATCTCTGCTGCTTCCGGAGTTAGTTTTTCGTTGACCTTGAAATCGATTATCAAGGTCATTTTCGGTTTAACCGTCTGATCCAGGGTCTGATCCAGGGTTTAACCCTGGATGTTCCAACGTATACCATGTCCATGTTCGACGTATCTGCAATACTAGGGATGATATTGAGCATTAACACTGAGATCAAACACCCTGTATAATGGAGATGGCTGTTACAGTGCGTGATAGAGGTGTGCGCCTCAACATTTTCGTTAAAAAAAGTGGCGGAAGTGGACAGAAGACTGGTTGCGACTAGGTAGTCATTGTAGCCACTTGTTTAATTTCCGTTGTACTTTTAATTTATGATTTTCTTCATTCCACATTAACCCTCTAACTAAATATCAGAGCCCGTCGTTTAAACATTCCTCTGAAGATACTTAAATTTATCTTCCCCTCCTGCCTCTTTATGACGTCACCATCTCCTACCTACTTCACCTTCATAATACGAACAGAGCTCTTTTTCTCATCATTCTTAACCTTTATAAAGTATTTCATGACACAAACAAAAACTTCTTTTAATTTTAATTAAAACTAACTTAGATTTCAAACACTGATCGATCTCTAGCAAAACTACAAAAAAAAATAATATCACCGTTCCTATTCAATGTTTTTCGACCAATATTGGCCGGATAGTAGAAAACTGGGCACTGGCAAAAAAACTGATGCCAGGGGCCCCCCCCCCCCATAAAAAAAAACCACTACAAAAGAAGTGATATCTGAAACAAAACTCACAAGGTGAACGAACCTGTCAAGTTTTAGCTAATCAAAGTAGTGATACCAAAGCAAAAATGGCTGCCACCAAGTTGCAACACTAGTTGTCACGATAATCCCACTAACTATTACTTCACACGTTACATGAAAAACTTGAACATTGCTACGGGTTGTATCGATGTTTAGCTTTTTCATTATTAACCTTGGATCTAATTAATAGTCAGTGGGATTAGCTTGGCAAATAATGTAGCAACTCTGGGGCTATTCATTTTTTCTCTGATATCACTACTTTGATTGGCTGAAACTTGGTGGGTTCTTTCATCCTTGTGGGTTTTGTTTCAGATAATTGCAACAAAAAGTGTGCGTGGCTACTCAGGCAGAAACGTAAGATCGCTGACATTTGCTTCGGTTTTTTTTTTAACTGCCCCATTTTCTCCATTAGGGTCGAAATCCGCATGGAGTGCGTGCATGCATCATGAAGGGAGAACATGCAAAATGCGATCAGCCATGAAGGGGTGTGAATTTCTTTACATGACTGTTTGGCTTTCTCAAATGTTGCAAACATATTCCTACTAAATGTGCTTTTTCGTAGCAGTATAAACATATTGATAATCTTTTTAATTATCAACAAAGATATTACCTTTCTCCTACCAACTGCCATAATCCTGAAAATATGTTCCACCCTAACATTATTTTCAATCTTCTCGAAGTTAGGGCTCCAATGCGGATGAATAAATGTGTTTCACTGTCATGTCTAAAACTGACGCGTTATGTGCTGCTGAAAAGACCTTTTACTTTAAATTAATTAATTTGAATTTCTTTTGAAATTTCAGGAAGATTAATGGAAAAAAATGAGAAGACGATTTCCGGACAGGGTCCGTCAAAAAAGAGTCTTGAGAAGGAGACTTCCGGCCAGGATCCGTCGAAAAAGAGTCTTGAGAAGGATACTTCCGGCCAGGAGCCATCGAAAAAGAGTCTTCAGAAGGAGGCGTCCACTCAGGATCCGTCGAAAAAGAGTCTTGGGAATCCAACTTCCGGTCAGAATCCGTGGGGGAAAATTATTGATAAGAATCCGCCCTATCAGAATCCGGCCGAGCAACCCCAGACGAAACGGGGATAAGTGCTAATGAATGTTGTCACGTGATTTAAAATAAGAACAGTTTAACTAAATCAATAATGGAAAACCTACTTTTCTTCATGCAATTTAATAAACCTTCCACAAAATCATCAATTTGATTTTTCATTTTAATTGTTCGCAAAATAGGTTTGAGCTTCCAGGTGCACGCTAATGTGTTACGCTAATGTGTTGCCATCAAATAATAATCATGGGACAAACCTTCGGCGGAACCTAAACATAAGTACCCATTTCTAATGTTCCATTTTTCGAAAACAAAAATCGGTGGACAGTGGACACATATAAAATGGAAGCGAAAAAAGCCAACAAATTAACTGAGCAAAAAACGGCTTCGCCGTTTAGAAAAAAAACATTAGAGCTCGTATCCCCATACTCACTGCCCTGAAGGTATACACGAATAAAAACGGATTAGAGTTCACTCGAACGCAACGAACTATAATTTGAACTCCAATTCGCAAAACGTAAACCCACAAACGTACACAAAATAAACGCCATAAACAGCAAAATGCTACAAAATTGAAAGATAAAAATGCATACACAAAATGAACACAAATTATAGTTCAAATTATAGTTCGTTGCGTTCGAGTAAACTCTAATCCGTTTTTATGCGTGTACCTTCAGGGCTGTGAGTATGGGGATACGAGCTCTAATGTTTTTTGCTCAGTTATGATAATTTTAACCATGTGTATGCCCTATATACTGAAATAATTTCTTTTTACGACTTCATGCCCTACACTTCATACGCTGTTTGTAAAATGGGTGGATCCGCTGCCCAAATTGTTGGTGGCGTACGATTTTCTAGCGCAGTTTGCGTTTGCGTTTATCTGCAGTCAAAAAAAAGTAAATTGACTAGTAAATAACGAAACGTTTCAAAATGGACCATTGGATATTGCGAATTTTAATATTAGCTTCTTGGTTTTGTGGTTCCAATGGCCTAATTAATTCCAAGGCTCGGCTGTGAATGATTTTTCATTTTTTTCCAAATTTGGCAGTGAAAGCCATTGTAAAATCTGATGTACGAACTTTTTTTTTATAGAATGCTAAGGCCTATTTAGCACTAAACAAAAACTTTTTATTCATTGTATGCTATGCTCCGTTTATAAACAGTGAATGGACTGATCGACAGCTGTCACTCAAGACATTTCACGCATTAGTGAACAACTTTCAAGGACATTTGGCATTGAAGATAAATTCTAAAACATTCGTGCATAAAACTTATTTTAAAAATAAACACAATTTGGCAAGCCGATGTCAGTATATTAACAAAAATAGTTACAGACTTAAATTTCATAGTACAAAATTAATTAAGAGAATTCAGAAAATAATTTTTTTTAATTAATTTTTTTTTTATTAATTTCTTTGTGCCTTAAGTCAGCCGAAGCAACTTAATGCTTGTATGGCTGAACTGGCTCAATTTTGAACATTACCAGACTTATAGAGAAGAAGAAGTATCTGGTAAAGGGAGATGCCAACCTGGGGATTCAATCCAGGAAACCTCCGATCATCATGGAGGCCGAACGATTGTCCAGAATAGTTCCCATAGCCGCTGAAGGAGCAGCCTTTCACGCTACCCTGGCCTGCAGTCCTGGCGGGTACTTTGGCAAGATCCCCTTTCCAGGGGTTCGACCAGATCCGCTAACCTCCAGCATCCAGGCTGAGCTCTCTCACAATTCAGCCACGATGACCACACCTGGTCGCTTTATTTAACTTTGGTTATCATAACAAGGCAGTTGCAGCAGGTTCTGGAGAATATTGAATTTCTCATCCCCCAGCCATTCTTTAAAGCAAATTTTATGACGCTGGAGACTTGCTGGTTGAAAATTGGTCCACACATTGCTAAATTGCAGTGTAGGGACACTTTATTTACCTTTGTGTAGCAGACGTGCTACATCACCCCTTCTACTTCTTGTTGCTATTCTCTTGTGGGTGATGACGTCAGTCTCAGTTAATAAAATACTGAGACGCCTTTGTACTGGGCCACACTTCACTTCATCACTAGGTTGTCCGGGACCTCGTTTCTGCCTGTCACGGCATTACCATCTGTGTACATTACAAATAGCTAGTAGTCCACTTCTATGGTACCGTTTAGTTAATCTAAGTCAATACATACTCACCTTGGTTAATTGGGAGATCCACTTCCAGATCTGGCTTGTCCGGATGGCACCCGTTATCTCATAGTTCGACTGTAGATTGTTGGTGGATCTATTCCTTCTAAAGAATAGGGCTACCTCAAGGTTAGTTCGTTCCTTGGAACGACTTCAATCTCAGTTAATAAAAAGCTAAGACGTCTTTGTTGTGGGGCCGCACTTCACTTCATCACTAGCTTGTCTAGCACCACATTTCTGCCTGTCAAGCCATTGCTAGCTTTGTACATTACAAATAGCTGGTAGTCCACTTCTAGGCGCCATTTAGTTAGAATCTAAGTCTGTCCATGCTCACCTTTGTCACTTTGAAAGTGGATCTCCTACAAGTGACAAAGGTCCTCGCTTGTCTAGGCGAGAGACTTAGATTCAAACTAAATGGCGCCTAGACGTGGATTACCAGCTATTTGTAATGTACAAAGCTAGCATTGGCTTGACAGGCAGAAATGTGGTGCTAGACAAGCTAGTGATGAAGTGAAGTGCGGCCCACAACAAAGGCGTCCCAGCTTTAAAGGCACATAAATCCCTCCGTTCTGGCCGCTTTACTCTGCGTCACCTACGCTAAATTATAGTTCAAACGACCGCAGCGCGCATTGCTCTACGACACTAGTTAAACTCATTTCGGGGCCACGGCAACGTGACACATCGTACGACCAAGTCGCAAATATGAGCGAAGGATTAATTATCCTTCCTCCAGGGCCGCGGCTTGCCAGCGATGTGGCGGGAGTTATATACCGCTCGGACCGAGCCGTTTAAAACAAGCCTAATAACATTCACGCGCCACTACTGACATCTGCATCGTACCCTTAGACCAGCAAATGAAAGGTAAATCAGTAAAACTATTTCCGGTAATGTATCGAGGAAACTGTTAAAATATACCGGAGGGAGTTATGTGCCTTTAATCCACTTTCAGATTTGGCTTCACTGGATGACACCCGTTCTCCTAAGGTTCGACTGTGTATCGTTGGTGGTTCTAGGTATTCCTTTTAATGGAATAGGGCTTTCGCAAGGTTAGTTCGTTCCTTAGAAAAATAATGGTGGTTAGAAGTTTGAAGTTCGCTAGAACACGGCTTGCTGATATTCTACAAAACCCAATATCGGGAGAGTTTCGTCCAAAGCGGTAGTTCTAGCTGCAACGTGCAAATTGCTGTTATTTTGTAGTGTAATATTTCATGGCCCGCTACGTATCATAATATTCATGTAATGCAATTACGATGTACGTTAAACATTCTGTAATCTTATCGATGACAAAACCTAACCTAACATAACCAGACAAATAAATGGTGACAAGTGATAAGCAATGGCAAACCTCCTCTCATCGCAGAGGGCCGGCAGATAATGTCCGGAATAGATCCCATAGATGCTGAAGAAGCCTGAATGGTCTTATCCCCATAACGTGGTCGCACATACGGGCGCAGGCCTCATCGATTTACGTCAAGGCCAACTCGGATAAATATTTTCACTACTTAGATATCAGAACCACATCAAAAACCTTTCTCATTTCATTGATCCAAGATGATTATTTGGTGTTTTACTTTATTTCATAAGTAGCAATTACACAAGCCTGCAAAGCATGAATCCACTATATAAGGAAATAGTAGCTCATGTACGAGCATTACAAACTGTAAAAAGCAACAGCCGCTTAAAAATATTACATGGTGTTTAAAGTTAACACTAGTACAAAAGAATAGGAATTTACATATTGGCTTTACATGTATAACGACAAATAGATTTCATTTGAAAAGTAACAAAGAAAAATCCATATATTAAGAAACAAATTTGCAACATGATGATGCAAGGACCGTTCGTCAGGTATTACACAAAAAAACTTAAATTGGCCTTATCAGGAGGTCATAAAGAAAAGCCCGTATTATTCGACGGAGTGTCCATGATAATATTACCACATGTTCCAGCTCTCGTTTTCGTGATGCTCCACCTTGCAGCCAAATGTGGAACGACTGGTCGTAACGATTTTCTGGGATAACCCACGTTAAAAGTAATTTAAATTGGCGTTATCAGAAGGTCATAAACGAAAAGCCCGTATTGTTCGACGGCGTGTCCATGATAACATTACCAACACGTTCCATCTCTCATTCTGGGATGCGAACATGCGGAACGACTGGTCGTAACGATTTTCTGACATAAGCCGCATTAAAATACACAGAATAGGTTTTAACCCAATACATAGCTACGAAAAAATACTACTCGGGTTGAGATTAGTCCAGGGGTATGGCACCTCTGCGTGCCGCGAATGTGAAGCAGTGATGCAGATGGCTTTTTCAAGCCAAGGCTGATTAGTGTAGAAAGTATGTATTTCTCCTCCTCCGACGCGCGTGTCAGAAAGTTAATGCTTACCTAGTGCTGCTTTGGTAAAATAAGATTCTGGTGATTCACTGCCCTGAATCCGTGAAACGAAACCAACATCTTCTTTCCCAGACACCCTTGTGACAAGAGATGGAATATGAAGCAACAGTTACAATATTGACACTCCCACTTCCTATGGACTTGCATCCTTTTATTAGTTCCTGTTGTTATTGCAAATATGTTCGTAAGCTTACTCTTGACTATGTTTACGCTAGGTGCCTGAATTATTTCAGAAGGTAAATTGTATCGTTAATTACCTGTGCGTGAAGAGAAAAATATGAGGGTTCATTTATGGGTGCGATAACGCGTTATGCACGTTTACAATAATTACGACACAAAATTACAAAACCTAGAAGTTTAGTAACACACAACCAGTGTCCGTGCAATGGTTTTACACCCTTGGAACAGTTGTGAGAGTGAGTTTACGGAGAAAAACGTTAGAAAATTGCAATGACTTGCATCGTCATGAATAGAGGTGAAACACGATATGGTGACAGGTACCCCCTTATCCTCAAATTTACGTTTGGCTACACGTCTTTGGCTACCGAAAATTCAGGTCAAGGTCTAGCTCCACACCGGGAACATGCAAAACTTAGTAGACATTTTGTAAAGTTCAAATAAAGGTGGCTGAAATTCAAATGTACTATCGAAGTTTATTGAAATGACATCACTAGAGTCAACCTGGACGTCACTTCCGGTTGGTGGAGTACACATTGACACCGTGGTATCACATGACTTCCGGTTGCTCAAGTAATGCTTGACATCACTTCTGGTTAGTAGAGTAACGCTTGACGTTACTTCCGGTCAATAGTGTCAACCTTCTCATTATGATATCACGTGACTTCCGGTTGCTCAAGTAATGCTTGACATCACTTCTGGTTAGTAGAGTAACCCTTGACGTTACTTCCAGTTAATAGTGTCAACCTTCACATTATGATATCACGTGACTTCCGGTTGCTCAAGTAATGCTTGACATCTCTTCGGGTTAGTAGAGTAACCCTTGACATTACTTCCGGTCAATAGTGTCAACCTTCACATTGTGATATCACGTGACTTCCGTTCAATACGGTAATTCTTTCTGTCACTTCTTGACAAAGTGCTAGCAGCCAAAATGTCCTACTTTCCATGGAGGGAGGTAACAAACGACGCAATTTACACCCTCGTCCAGCAGGAGAACTGATGGAGGTAGCCAACGAAGTGTTGCCAAACGTAAATTTGAAGTAGCCAAATACAAAATGTGCCTCGTGCTACCTTGTGGTGGGAGAGGGGTAATGTCCGCGGCCATAACGTGTTCCTACTCTACTTTCTTGCAAATTTACCTTTCATATGCATCGCTTCAGTGACACATTTAGAATGTCGTTTGGCTTTGCAGCTGCTTCTCATTTCTTTTAATTTTATGGCATTAAGGAACAGAAACACGAACCAATTTACGGGAATGTGAGTATTTTTCGATATTTGTATTACCATTTTAATAATTTCGATCCTTGATGAAGGGTAAGCTGATGCCAAGAAGAAAACATTACCCCTCGTGTCCTACCGGTTTAAACAGTAATGGCTAGCAGCGTTCGTGCACCACTTTTTCTCCCTCTATTTTTGTGTATAGATAACCTGGTATAAAATAGATACAGGAGGTAGCTTTTTTTAATCATTTCTCTGGTCATACGACGGTCATTTGAAACAAATTAATGTTTGTAGGGATGAACCGGTTCAGGTTTTAGCCTTATTAGCCGTTAAAAGCAGAAAGGATTGGCGAGAGGAAGGGCATCCTAGGATTTTTGAACAGGTAATCCTCAAATGAAAATAACGGTCTACAGATTGATCAGACTAGGTCAGAATTCATCACATACCTGCTGAAGGAGATTGGTAGCATCTCATACGACCTCATGAGCATGTCAAGGATATCTCTAGCTGATAGTTAGATCTTAGAGCAATATAGAGCAATGACACGACGTAGTATTATTGTATATAACTCTATGCTGGAGCCTTAATGGGTTAGCTGCAAGGGGCACTGCAGAGAGAAACAGAAGGGCGTCATACTGAAGCCGATGCTGTGAAGAGTGATTTCTTAGACCTAAAAAAGGTTGTTGTTGGAGAAAACAACGTTATTTTAAGCCTAAGAAATCCGCTCTTCCGTTGTTTTTCCCTCATTTCTATGTAGTGCACCTTGTAGTTATGCCCTCAAAAATCTATACTGGTGCCAATATGGCGGCAAATGTCACTGCTCTATACTCACTTTTATGCGGGAGGAGCATACTCCTACAGACAGCAACAATCAGTTGCGTTATTTAGTGACGTCATCATCAAATATGGGGGACAGACGAAATGCACGGACTAACAGCGATGGCAAACGGGAGGAAACGCGTCTTGTTACTACGGTGACTCATTTGGACAAACACAACTTTTTTTTCCTACATACACAAA
The DNA here is from genome assembly GCA_023313725.1 of Lithobius niger. Lineage (NCBI taxonomy): Eukaryota > Metazoa > Arthropoda > Chilopoda > Lithobiomorpha > Lithobiidae > Lithobius > Lithobius niger. Next base: position 30,374 of record JAHWFP010170867.1, read on the forward strand.
GCTTTCGTGAAACACCGGATAAGGCACACTGCAACCTGGGACGATATTTGGTAACTGTGCCCGCGCCAGTAGCCATCTTGTTCCGGTTTCATAAAAGTTTTGTGTGTCCCACGTATGGTGCCAATAAGCCACCGTACATTGCGATCACGCAGCTTAGAAATGGCCGGCAAACAACGATAAGGAAAGCGTGGGAGAACAGATTTCATGAAGGTGCATTGTGTTAGGTAACATCTGCCTTATGCTGTTTGCAAAAATACCATGAATTGTTTAGGCAGTGTGCGACAGTGCAATGTTTATTTGCCGGCAGCTTTGAACTCCAATTTGGGCAAGCTCAAGCTACGAATTCCAGCGCCATGTTGTCTGTGCGGCTGCAGTCCTTGCCAGACTACCGATACGTAAAGGATTAACGTTAGAAATTCGACGCGTCGTCCAGTTAGCCACCGATTCTGCCACCAGTCGCGCTACTTACACCCCAAAAATGAACTGCTCTAGCATGCGGACTGAACTGTGAAAGGTACGTGAGACACGCGATACGCGGATTTTAAACTTAAAAACACTGCTTTGACACCAAATAATTAAACTTTAACAACAATGGCTTCACGCTACGTACCTCTTTGTTCACTCGACAACGAAACAAAGCCTCCGGAGGTTTAATTTCATGAATTTCAAGCAGAAGAACAACCAAGGTACGTATGCATTGTATTGTATAAGGGCTTGTTTACGCAACGAGACCTTCTCGCTCGCCGAAAGCTATTTGCTAGGCAACCGTTATTTATTTACGATTAATTTCCCGATTCTATTAAATAATTGCGGTAATAGACAGCAAATTAAATGTATTATAAATAACAACACGGATAAAGAAAAAAGTGCAACAGTCATTTTAAACATTGGTACAACATTGTTGCCATTTCACGCTATTTCTAAAACTTGCTATTCTCGCTGAAAAAAACAGCTTCTATCAGTGATCAAACGACGGTAGAATAAATAGTTACTCGCAGCGAGAATTCAAAATCCAACATGGCGTACATTTCGGAGTTGTCGATTCGAAGACAACCCTTCGAATGCCGGTGTTCAGGAATCTGTTCGTCGTCTTGTACTGTAGTAAAAATTGTTTTCTTGTTGTCATAAATCGACGCTCAAATGTTGCACGCTCGTACGTCGTGTCGCGAGGCACGAGGAGAAAATTTGCGTCCGCGTTGTTGTCATGGTTACTACGTATAGACAACTAGAAAGCCGCATTCTCCGACAAAAGCGAGAAACAGCCAGCAGATTTAGTATTGACCAAGTAAAAGGTAGCAAGCGAGAAAATTGTCCTTGCGTAAACGCGCCCTAATACGCTACGGCGTTTTCAATTCTCATTAAAAATGTATTAAACGATCCTTTGACGTAGCAGTAAATCGTCCGAAGACTTCAAGAATAGTCACCATTACCGTAAAATAATGTTCGTTTAGCGCTGCAACACCGTTAAATCTAATAATGAGAATATATCACGTTTTTGTGCATCCCGCTAACACTAATCAATGCTACGATTGGGGTTTTTCGTTCTTCGTGCTTTCAGTTCAGCGCAACGCTGGGACGACGCGTCTAGCATGCTACGTAGAACCGAGCGTTAAGCCTTTACGTATAGGTAGCCTTGGTCCTTGTCAAGCGGTGCGCTAGTACCCCTTCTGTGAAGTTATGTTGTGACCGTAGGAGCTGCTAGAGTTTCAACCCCGCGGTTAGATAAGCATCTTCAGCTATTTCTACTGTATTTATTCTCTGTGTTGACCCTCATTTACATATTTAATCCTTCGTTTTGTCTTCTGGTATTTTGTTTATGGACCTAAATTGAGGCCAAATCAGTGCAAGTATGGGCGCAAATAACCTACGTGTTTACGTGCCCTTCCTTCTATATCCTTCCTGCTTTCAACTTCCTCGGCCATTTTGTAAACAGTCGTAAATCCTTACACAATCTGTGCTCAGTTGAGCTTTGAAAAATCAAATTCAGATTGGTAAGCGAATGAAGATTTAATCCCAAAAATCTCTCACGACGTCATTTTTAGAAAATATTTTCAAAATTTTAGAAAGAATGAGTTTTGAAATACGTTCAAATAATTCCACGAAATTGAACAAGCAAAGGCCAACGCAAACCCCCAAACTTCCTCCCGAGTCGCTGAGAAGGGACGCAATGGTGTATCTGTAGGTCTGTGTCACACTCTCGACTAGATTGTCTGGAAAAAGTAATGTTAGTTTAATCATCTTATCGTCGTCTGGTCTCATGTAACTATCAAAGCTATATTCTAACAGTAAGTCTTTGCAGCTTCTGTGACAATTGCATCCGTCGTTTTCTGTGTAAGCTTTGTTCAGTTTTTTGTGAGCTTCACAAAAACGGTCCGTAGTGTGACAATCGGTTGATGAGGAATTGACCATGAAAGGCAGTCTGAAACAGAAAGACAAACCAGAGAACATGATTGTTTTATCCAGAAATACAGATTTACATAGCTTTTTGGACTTATATGTCAGACTGCCTGAGCAGGGAATCGAAACCAAAGGCCGAGATCCTACCGCTGAGCCATACTGACACGGCCAAAAGGCAACGTCCATAGGCAGCATTTAACACGTGTATACATACATATAAACCTAAACTTTCCAATCGCTACTGGAGGTATGCTTATTTGCTAAAAACACATGCAGAGTAGCCATTAAGTGCTGGCAAAAAAACGAAATCACGACGTTTCGGTTCCAAGGTCGGAACCGTTTTCAGGTGAAGGGTTTAAAACATGTCAAACAACTTAAAAATATAAATAAAAATTAATAAAATAACAGCAGAGCAGGGCCATGAAAATTTAGACACACGCTAGTGTGTCACGCCAAGTTAGGTAACAAACATCACAACAAACATCACATCAATTCAATTGTTGAGGTTGTAAACCATTGTAGCGCGACGCCATAGCGTCACTGTCTTATATCTTGAAGCATAGTTGGGCACATTTCAGGTACTTGGGAAAAATAATAATGCGGTACAAAAGCTTAAATTGTGTTGAAATCGAGAGCAATGACCCACCTGACAAAAATTAACTCGTGTTTGAATGCCAGCTATGCTGCTTTCAATGCAAAATCTGACCCTCAATAACGTTGAAAATGTGTTACTAACTAGCTAGTCCGCTCATCCCCATGTTAAATTCCATAGGGTGATTATTCATCGATTCCGAGATAACGGGAAGGCTTCCAGCTATGAAACTAGACGAATGGGTGCAGTACAATACGAACTGCGTACCTTTAATGGTTTGGAGCCTGGGGAAGTAACAGGGATGGCGTGGAGGGCGCGTAAGTACGAAAATATTGTTATAACCATTGTTAGTATTGTCGGCATCGTCTCTCATTGGACGGCCAAAGTTCCAATAATGAGAACGTGTTCATAGGGACACACTAGTGTATCACGATAAATCTAAACCACGTTACAAAGAAATTGTATTCACGTCCAATTCACGAAAAATAAACCAAGTGTAAAAACAAAGCAACATAAAGACAAAAACTGGTAAGGAGGCCACCAAGTTGAAAGTGGTTCGGTCCTTCAAAAGAGTGATATCAACACACCAAAACTAACTAAATACAACAAATTACAACAAAATTAAATCCAAACCAAAAACCAATAAAGAGGTGACTAAGTTGAGAATGGTTCGGCCTATAGGCAAAAGGTAGTAGCAAATTGTTGAAAACCAATTTCTTGTTGACGTGGCACTTTATTACTCATCTGCACGGTAGTGGAGTTGAGTCAATACACAATTTTAAAAAAAGGAGTGATATCATATCAAAAACCAGAACTGATAAAAAGGGTGGTGAAGTTCCGAATGGTTCGGCCCTTCAAAGGAGTGATATCAACACACCAAAACATTCGCCAACTTAATCGCACCGAATAATACTTTGGACGTTAAATGAAAACTTGAACATTGCTACCGAAAGTAGCAATGTCCTAGTTTTCATTTAACCTTCGAATTATTAAGCGGTGAGATTAACTTGGCGTATGTTTTGGTTCATTGATATCACTCCTTTGAAGGGCCGAACCATTCGGAACTTGGCGACCCCTTTTACCAGTTCTGAATTTTGATATGAAAAAACTTACAAGTCATAAGGATGCAAGGTTTCATGCTAAAAACTAAAACGAAATAAAATAAAAGTCGGCACAATTCGAAAGAATGTGCCAACAGTCACACCAAACTCACCCAGATATGCTGGTGTGTTTTTAATGTGTTTTTTTATGACAGCTAACGAGTTAGGGACAGTATGTTGGCCTACAGCTAAAAGTTTAAGTGTTGGCCAGCAGAGTGGGGTGAGTTAGGTGTGACTGTTGGCACATTCTTTCGAATTGTGCTGACTTTTATTTTATATGGTTTTAGTTTTTAGCATGGAACCTTGCATCCTTATGACTTGTAAGTTTTATTTCCATGGCCCTGCTCTGCTGTTATTTTATTAATTTTTATTTATATTTTTAAGTTGTTTGACATGTTTTGAACCCTTCTCCTGAAAACGGTTCCGACCTTCGAACGGAAGCATCGTGATTTCGTTGTTTCACCAGTACTTGATGGCTACTCTGTATGTTTTTTAGTCTTCTGTACAGCCGTACCAGCTCAGAAGACTATTGCAACGAGTTTGCCCGTCCGTCCGTCGCTTTTTTCAACTTCGCAACGGTACCAGAAATTGACGACCACTGTTTACAACGTTCGATTCAGTGTCAACAGTTAGTTACATAACATGGCAAATTAAAACATCGTTCCCTACTTATAGCTAATACACTTCATCGACGTAACTAAATTAAATAATAACATTTCAACGTCGAATTGAAATCCTAAAGATTTGTGTTAACGCAGCCGTAAAAACAAAACATTTTGGCTTCGTTTAAAAGAGTCTTGTCGCATTGTTGCATGAATGATTAGCCTTACGATCGAACCAAATTCTCCATTAGGCCTATCTGCTACTTACGAAACTAAAATTGCCCTTAAAAAAATTAGGCCTAAAAAAATGAAAATTAGATCTAAAATCACGTTACCATGGCAACGCCAATAGTCGCTACGAATCGCTGCTGCAGCGTTTCTCCTGTCCCTTCCCTATACTACCACTGATCTATATAGGCTACGTTGCGTATTACGTTGTAACACTGTAACGGTGTGCGCGGAGGCATACCGTGTTGCAAAAATGAATAGGCTTACTGTAGCCTATACAATCCAAATCTCCGTTAGTTACTACTTACGAAATTAAAGTTGTAAATTAGGCCTAAACGCTGACAATTATGCCTAAAAACGTAAAATAAGCTTAAATGCTAACACATTTGTAACTGGCAATTTGATGGTTACTGTTTTTAGATTGTATAATAGAGATAGCTGTTGAATGATAGAGGTGTGCGCCTCAACATTAGAAGTGGAGGAACTGTACAGAAGACCCGTGCGACTAGATAGTCGCTGTAGCCCCTTGTTTAATAACTAAAGTGCTCTTTAACTTTCTGCTTTTTGGCCGCCTACTCTAAGTGAAACGAATGGAACACTCAAACCTGAAACAAATATTAAAGACGGAAAGCCAAAAGCTCAACAAGAGTTAAATAAACACAGAACCAAACCTATTTACGTTGTCTTTCGGACTTAATGTCAGACTGCCTGTCCAACGTAAATAGGTTTGCATCTGTATTAATTTGGCTCTTGTTGAGCCTTCAGCTTTCCGTCTTTAATTCTATGCCCTTGTTCACGATTTTCAGCCACTTTCTAGGCCTGAAAATTCATTTTTATTTTCCACGACATTTCAAGGTTTTCAAGGAGTAGCACGAATTCTGAGCTAACTAGCATGTAGGGTAGTACCAAGTACACTAACTGGTTTATTTTTTAACCATTTTTCAATGATGTCATTTTGCCAAGTAGAAGGCACAAATCATTAGGCGATCTCTTGTGTACCAAAGCACAAAATGACAAAAACGTTTGAATACATCATTAAGGTTTCATGTGGACTAAACCGTAGAGCAACAATGCGGTAATTGAAACGTTATTGGAAAATTTATTCGTGAACCTTTCCTATTTTGACAACGGACCAGTTAAAGCTTACATTAAACCTCAAACGAGTTCGTTTTTTTTTTAATATGTAGATTAGAATTGTGGGAAGTGAAGAGTGTTCAAGAATGTGTTGATTTGATCAGTCAAGCCAGTAAAGGAAACAATGCACGTCTTGTTCGCACAAGCAATCTGGTAAATGGCGTCTTAACAATAGCAGAGTAAGAATCCGGAAATCTTCAGGGATAGTTTTAAGATTCAATTTGTTTTTGCTGAAGTGTCGGATTTTAAGTTGGAAGAGCAAACGACGGACCTGTTCGCTAAATTATACGGCGTACAAAATTATACTCTCTGGGAGGGGATATTTGTTTATAGCCTGCATAAGAATTAAAATGTTGGTGCATTTCATTAGCGGTGAAAAAGGATACCATTGTTTAGATATGCAATTTCTTTATTGGAGCGGAGCGAGGCCGAAGGTCGAGCGGAGCTCCGCTAAGGTCACATTCCAATGTAATCTTAGTCCGCGCATCACGCGAAAACCACAAGGGCTATCCAAACCAAACTTTGCATGCAGATTTGGTGTCTGGACAAAGTTTATCAAAAAAATTCGGAATCGGACATGGGGTTGACGAACCATCAGGGTAATACAATGGGCCAATAGCAAAGAACCAAAATCTAAACAACAACGAAACAACGACAACGTTTCTAATTGTTAAAGGCATCCAAATTAAGGAGGTGGCCTCACCAGCACACATGTGTCAGTTAACTGTAAGCAAGGCACATTTTTTTAATTTAACTAAAAGTTAAAGGATGAGTGTCCAACATTCATAGAGAAAGATGCAACAATAAGGTTTTCATGATGCTCTCCCTAGCTACATTGGCAGCCGTTTCCTGGTTGAATGATATGGCTTGGTTTCCAAGGGCGACCCTTTTCGGCCAAACAGCAAAGAAAGTGGAGCCCGCTACATTATGTCGACAGTTGAAGTGATGACGGCCCTAGTAATAGGTTAGATTTGGTTTGATTTTTTTTTCCATTTCAGTCCAGTTTATTAAAAAAATACCCTTTGCTGGAAATCAAAAATGAGGCCAGGGATGTACAAGTTGGGGTCAGACCTCATGCTGATGGTTAGAGAGACTGTGTTCTAGATAGTTCATGTGGGAGTAATGTAATATGATAGTTGTCACCGCCATAAAGGCGCGGATTTGTGTCCATGTTATTGTGGTAGTAATAATGAGTTGCATAATTAATGGTATTTTATTGAATAACGAATTACCTGCACTGCAAGTATTTGTCCAGAAATTTGTTCATGCAATCATTGGTGCACTCAATTGCAGATTGCCTTGAAATGCAGGGATGTTTGTTCGTGCTCAAAAAGTTGATCTAGAACAAACAAAAAATTATTAAAATTGGCTTGAATTGAATCCTAAATGGCGCTCAACACTCTTCATAAAACAAGTGAACCCATCTCAAAATACCACTTGGCAAAGTGCCATCGTAAGAATACCACCAAGGCAAAATGCCTACCCTTCCCTTCAAAATGCCGCCCTTCAAAATGACACTTTTTTAGACTATTACACTATTAGTAAGCATGGACAGAAGGCTCGTAAGCAGGGAAAGGGAGGGTTGCTCGGGTCATACGATCCCCAAAATTTCCAGAGGAGCAAAAAAAAATTGTTTCTATTGATAAAATTAGTTGACAAAATACATTAAGAACAGAATAATGCAGATAAATAAAAAAAAAAAAAAAAAGCCAAACAAACAAAAACTTTAGTTGATGAATAACAAACGAAGTTGCTAGCATTTATGTCTGACCGGTTTGAAGGATTCATTGGTTCATTCAAGGATTCCGGAGTCCAAACATGTCCCATTTAGTGCGATGAAAAACGTCCAAAAATTGTTCAAAGGTCCACAAAATACGTTTGAAGACTCTCCCTATTGTAAAATCTGGCTACGGACCTGACATTTTTGGAGGTACGATTTGTAGTAAATAGTGGCGAACAATTTTACTTTCACAACGACGAACAAATCAACTACTATGTTTCCAATCAATGCTAATACCTCTTCATCAGAACTTTAGGCAATACCTCTGACACTACTATCTTATGGAGACTTTAATGTAAACAGGAGAGCGATCTGTATAGCATTCCTGAAGCTCAATTTTTCAGAAATATCACGGCATTATGACTGACTCTTTAAAACCAGTACTCCTATACAAAAAAAGAAAATATATAGTCCAGATATAGCTTGACTTAGTATAAATTTTACTTGTATAGCAATCGTTTTTCTTCTACTTCAAATAGAGCATTTTTGATAGGGAAGGTTGTCACTTGGACATTTTTACCATATTTTCTCAATACATTACCACATATATTTTTTAAAGGATCATCTCCCAGTTGTGAAGAAGTCCACGTTTCCAATCGCAGTGTTAAATGTGGCACAAACTCTAATTATAATCTTTTTATTAACGAACGACCAACCAACAAACTACCTCCCACCGAAACTTTTCGTCGCTAACGAGGACTTTCTTGCGTGCCTGATGACGTTGTAGTATGAAGCTGTGACGCAAGCGGTTCGTGAGTGCTGTCCAGAAACACTCGCACACAACTACGCGAGTTGTTTTCGGTTTCGATTCTCTCTCACATGTAGTGCATGCGTAACGTGCGCTCAAAGGAAGCTTGAGTGGTGTGAATACGTGAACGCGGTCGTAGGATTTATTTTGTATCGATGTACTGGTACATAACCCAGTTTTTCAGGAGCAGTTAATATCCTTTTAATGTGCTAAATGCATTGTACATATAGAGCAGCGTCAAGTGACGTCATTTTAGCCACGTGATACCGTTTGGAGGGCATAGCTACAAGGTGCACTAGATTAAAATGTAAGGGGAAAAACAGCACTTCTAGTCAAGACAGTGCTTTGAGAGCGGATTTCTTAGGCTTAAAAGAACGTTGTTTTCTCCAACAACAAAAATCGCTCGTTATAGGCCTAAGAAATCCAGTCTAATAGCATTGGCTGCAATAGGACGACCGTCTTTTCGCCCTCCAGTGCCCCTTGCAGCTAACCCAGTTACTGTCTCTACCATAGAATTATACACAATATTACTACGTCATGCCCTATTAGTAAAAATATATACAAACCAGTCGGTACTTGAAACGGACATCTACATTGTATCCTTGAGACACGTACTTCTTTCGTTTTGCAACTTCATGTATAGGAACCACATTTGCCTTATGCAATACAAACTGTAAAAGAATTTATTTGAATTTAGGAAATGAAAAGGAAGATACTGTTCAACCCTTTAATCAGTGGAGGTTTATGGTCTAGAGGTTCGCTTTACCCAGTGTAAACAAAACTCTGGATTTTTAAGAAGATTACTGTTGGTCTGGGAAAACAGAAATGAAGAAAAAAAGTCGAGGTGGTCGTACACTGGTGAGCTTGAGCTGAAATCCTGGAGAAGTATAGGGTAATAATCTCAGAGAAGATTATGCCACCTACTTAATGTAGAAGAGTATGCAGTCTATTTAATATCCCAAAACAAATGATGTGGCGAGCTACAGACAAGGAAATTAACCCCACCATAAATAATCTTCAGAAGTTAAAGGGAAATCCTGACCAATATTCGTTACCTAAAAACAATGGCTGAAGAAGGAAAAATTGCGAAACTACAGTTTAACAGTTTTTCTGTCCATGCGCAGATATTTTCAGTGGAATTGTATGAAAGTTAGGTCTTTCCAGTCATCTTCTTCTAGTGGCAAGCACAGTTGTTGGTCCCCTAAGCATTGGGAAATTTAACGATCACAATTTTTAATTGCAAATCAATTACATTTTGGAGTAGGGACGACGCTAGAATCACTTTATTGGGGAGGCGGCATTAGGGCAGCAATTTTAGCCAGAGGGGCGAACTGAAAATTCAACTTCAGCGGTGCCCCCCCCCCCACCCAAAAAAAATTCAAAATAACATTCTTGTAATTCTTTCTCACACCGAATGTTCTTAACTATTTCATACCCTATTTTTTGGGAACATTTTAAAATCCAGCTGTAAAAAAGATGATCTTGCAACTCTCTATTGGGCTCTATTGATGTAACCTCAAGTCTTCTTGTCGCTTTAAAAGAAACTAACGTAGTTTTCTTAATGAATAACCAGAATTTTCTTCGTTTATACGTTTTATTTTGATCTGATGAGTGGGGGGGGGCACCAGGGGGGCGACCAAAAATATGTGGGGCGAGCGCCCCCCCTCGCCCCCCGTTAGCGTCGTCCCTGTTTTGGAGAGATAACATTCGTCTACAAACGGGAGAACTTCATTACATGCACAAGAAATAACTAAATTCGATTCACTCCATCATTTCAAGAGCACGATACCTTAAAGACCTAGTTTCAGTATACCCTGGGATCAATTTTTGGTAATTTGCTAGAGCCAGATTTCCCACGAGCTAGTTTATGAAGCATGAATAAGCACAGTGGTTGGACCCTAAGCATTGGAAAATGCACCGTACGCAAACCCTAGTTGCAAATCAATTTATATTCGTCTAAAGATTCGTCTACAAATGAGAGAAGGTTCAATAAATGTACAAGAAATAACTAAATTTACTTCACTCCATCATTTCAATCGCACCTACTAATAGTTCGAAGGTTAAATGAAAACTAGAAGATTGCTACTAGCGGTAGCAATCTTCAAGTTTTCATTTAACGTCCAAAGTATTATTCGGTGCGATTAACTTGGCTAATAGGGTTAACCTTGGTGGCCTTTCCCTGGTTGAATGATATCACTACTTTGAAAGGCCGACCCTTTTTGTAAACTTGGCGGCTTCTCTTACCAGTTTTGGTTGTGGGTGGATATCACGACTTTCATAGGCCTGTGAATGACCAAAAATCCCACGGTGTAATTGTCACCCCTACCTTTTTTGTGTGGCTGTTCTCACTCATAAATATCACATTTGCTATTGTCATTCCAAATAAATTAATAACAAGCGTAACAGTATGGTAATTGCAAGGACCTAATCAATTCCTATGGAGCGGTAGCAATCTTCAAGTTTTCATTTAACGCCCAAAGTATTATTCCGTGCGATTAACTTGGCTAATAGGATTAACCTTGGTGGCCTTTCCCTGGTTGAATGATATCACTACTTTGAAAGGCCGACCTTTTTTGTAAACTTGGCGGCTTCTCTTACCAGTTTTGGTTTTGGGTGGTTTTGGTTTTGGGAGGAAAGTTTTTCTCCATAAAGAACACGTTCCCACCTGTGCTGACGATGTGCATTTTGTTTCCTAATCTTCTTTCCAGCAAAATTGTCCCTTTTATCGTGGTGGGGCAGATAATTCAGTTTGGATTCGAGTACCGTACAAAAAAAATGACCAAACCTTTGCAATAAAAGATAAAGATATTCTGTCTCTTAGTGAACCACCTATTTTCAAAAACAGTGCATTCTGACAATATAAGTACTGAAACGATAAGCGTGCAACACTTAAGCATGTTATAATCTACTGTTGAATGACAATACAAACAATGGTTACAACAATAATTTTGCACTTACGAGCCACTTCGGGGCCACGTGCTTCTAGCTGCAACCGCCATTTTAGAAAAAGGCACTTCCCCATATGACGCTTTACCTGTCTGCCGAAATTTAGAGATGTAGACGTGTCGTTATACCCTATGAGAATTAACATGGGAGCCTGCGGACTAGTTACTAGTTACTAGTTACCAGTAACACAAATCAACGTTATTGAGGACACTTTTTCTCAATGAAGGACACGTTCCCACATTTTCGTGTTGACGTTTTCTTTGTTACTGGACCGAAGACACCTGATTCAAACGATTTGCAAAGATTTCTACCACATGGGGAATTTACACCAGTATGCTGAAATCACGTATAAGTTGGTTTCAGTTAAAAGACACGGTCTGCTAGTGAGCCGCCATCTGACAACAATAACACTCTAACAATTACGCTCTGACAATTAAGCTCCTACAACAATAAAACGTCTACTTGGCGGCGACACACTAGCGTGTGTCTAGATACCAAAAGTGCCCAACTTCATCAGAATGGAAATGCAATGAGTGATTAAGGAAAAAACAACTGAGAAAATTAACTAATCATACCAAATGTGGTCATTTACCAGTGGCATTGCCAATGTAACTTACTTCACCATGGTCAGTTATGATAACAAAATAATTGTCAATGAAACTTTATGTAGTCACAACTTACTAGGGCACTTGTTTCATCCGATGCAGTCATATCAACGGTAACTGCGAAGAAAGTTTCTGCTCCTCTGTAGGTGACATTAGAACCTTTGGAAAGATTACACAAAAGCAATATTACAGGAATTGAAAATTGATTGCATCATGTACATAGTTATTCATAATACATTTTTAATAAACATGTACACGATTTTCTGTACAGGGTGTGAGGCATGCTAGCTATGCGTGTTTAGTCAAGGTTTTCTAGATTTCTTTGGTGCGAACTTTCTCTTGCATAAGTCCAATAATTCAAGTAAAACCCGTAATTTGAAACACGAAATTTTCTCAAGCTTCATATAATAGCATATAAAAGTAACAACAAACTGACATCTGTGGTCGGCGAGATCCACATTGGTTTGATGGTATTGCAACGACGGTTTCCACAGCCTCCTCCTACTCCTTAAGCTAGGGCCTTAGTGGGCCTCCTTACCTTGATGCTATGGCCCCATGCTATGTATTATGTATACTCTATATCTTTATTAATGTATTCCAGTAATGCTATGTACTTTGATGTATGGTCCAGTCCCTGGAGATCAGTGGTCAGGATGGCTCTGGCCTTGCCTGCCCCTAGGGGTAGCTGCTAGGAGAGATGGCTCATGAGGTACCAGGATATAGTACAGGAAGTACCTTGCACCACCAGTAGCAGGTACTGGCTGCAGCTCTAGGTACTTAAGGCCTTGCAGCCCCTTGCAGCCTCACTCTGGGAGCTAGTACCTAACCAGCTAAGAACTCTTCCTGAAGTGTGCCACTCTGCTAGTAGCTCTGATCAGAGCATCCTTGAACCATTGGACAATATCTGCTGAGGACAGACCGCGGGTCCTGGAATAAATCCTGAATTTACCATCCTTCTGGCAGTCTTCCTTGTACCGGGCATAGTGGGGTTGCAGTATCCATCCAGTCAACTCCACCAAGTCTTAAAGAACGTCCCCCCTTCCTCCACCCCCAGCTTTGAAAAACGTCCAGTTTCTACCCCGTCTACTTTTTTTCCTCCTAGATTATTTCTTCCCTTTCCCCCTTTTTTTTAATGTGCACGTGTTTACTACGATTGGTTTAAGTGCGAATCATGACTGGATTGGGGTTCAGAAAGTATTCAGGGATTTAAAAAAATTCCGACGATGGTTAACTCAATCAGTGGTCGAATTTGGAGTTTGTTTGTTTGTCTGATTGGGAGACGATAACGTTCGTAATTTGGATTTAATTTTGTTAAAATTTCATGGCAAATGTGCTTTGAAGCATAAAATGCACAAGTTCGAAGATAAAATTCCTACATGAAAAATTTTCGGAGTTATTCAAGTAGGCTCATAGGCCAATTTTGTTAAGATTTAGCGGATGTGCGAGGACCCGATATATAAGGCTAGGGCCCCAAACACTACATGAACAACAAAAAATCATTTTTCTATAACACACCGTAGTGAAAGTTCTTTTAGTTGGAAGAATGCAGAAAGTATAATTAGAACCGGTTAAAAAAACATTATTGACAATTTCACACATTTTGAAACAACACGGTCGATTCTTTTATGGTTTCTGTAGCAAATCTCACGTATGGGCAGATCTAGCCAGGGGTTTTCGTAAAGATCAGTATTGCATTCGTTCGCAGGTGTCATCATTAGGAATTGTTGTAGTAGGGCAGTGACACAACGTTGTATTATTGTATATAACTCTATGCTGGAGCCAGTAACTGTGATAGCTGCAAGGGTCACTCCAGGGAGGGAAAGAAGGGCGTCTTACTGAAGACAATGCTGTTAAGAGTGGATTTCTTAGGCCTATAATGCGCAATTTTTGTCGATTTGTTGGCAGTTGCTGACATTTTTAAGCAAGTGGAAACGTTATTTTCTAATTACAACCTAGCAGCATAAGGGATTGGAGAAAACAACGTTTTTTAAGCCTATGAAACCCGCTCTCAAAGCACTGCCTTGACTGAAAGTGCCGGTGTTTAACCCTCCATTTTAATCTAGTGCCCCTTGTAGCTATCTCTCTTGTAGCCAATATGATGCTGCTCGAGTCGAGGAAGTCGAACAGGGATTCGAGAAATGTGACCAGACGATCACTTCGTTTCGAGACGAGGATGCTGTCAACTACGCATGTTAATTCTTTTAGCTCGGGGTCCCCGGGCCCCCTCAGAAAGCTAGTGTTGCTCATACGGACTTAATTTTGCTCTTCTTGCAGCAGTGCACACCTGTGTATTCCGGAACGCTGGCATTTCTCGCTTGGCCAAGTACGTATGAATTTTTGAAATCAGTTACAACCGTAGAGCACATATACTGGATGTAACAGAAATAATGACCAGGGTCCAATATTTCCATGTATCACCTCCAATCGAAATGAAACCTGGGTGAGCTTATAGAGCCTGTTCGAACCTGTTCGCACGTGAGCGTTTGGTTGCTCGGGCAACAAGTGACAACCTTGAATCAACACGTCAAGATCAATCAAACTCTTACGTTCAAACGGCAGGGCCGTAGCTAGCTCCCTTGGCGCCCAAGGCGAGCCACCTGAGCGGCGCCCCCACCTTTCCCCCTTCCACCGACTACCTATATCAAGAAAAAAATTCACCTATATATTATTGAGGCTTGCATACCTAAATAGTAACTTCTCCCAGTAAATGAGAGACCTGCACTAGGTATTTTAAGAATGAACATTACCAAATTTAAAAAAAAAGTGTTTTATATTGAACTAATGGGATTCGGTATTAATTTGTGCTTCTCAACTGATCAAAACGCCTCAAATAAGCTGATAAAGAGATGAGAGAAATATACTTCGCTAGAGTAACCTGAAAATAAACATTTCAGTATAGCTAATTCCACCGGAATAAAAAGCCGTTTTTTTTTTCACCAATTTTCGCATTTTTCGGGTGCAAGCATCCCTTTAAGAAGCAAGAAGTAATGCCTCTCTATAATTTTAAATTTCAGTTTTTAGTTTTCTGATCATTGAAGGAAACACGAATAATCGGCAAACAGAACATCCGGAAATTGTGCAGCGAGTACTAAACCAAGTCCAAGCAAGCACGTCTCTCGTACAGCGTTGTGAACTTTGATGCAACAATATCCGTTAAAAAATACTATATTTGTGCTTTACCATACACTTCCACGGTTACACGGTTGGGAGGAATTCGACGTGGCGCCCCCAGAATGGCGGAGCCCTATGGCGAGCGCATTGCTCGCCTTGCCCTTCCTACGGCCCTGGCAAACGGCAACTCAGCGGCTGTATAAGCTCACCCAGGTTTCATTTCATCGATTGGAGATGAAACAAGGAAATGTTGGAACCTGTTCCATTACTTCAGTTACACAACAGCAGCAATCACCAGGTAAATAGGTAAATCACCAGGTAAATCACCACTGCGTGCATTTAAGTTGCCTTATGGTTAATGTAATAATATAATATTAAATAATAATATTTGTAGCGATAGCAACGGGTCTGGTAAGGACCGAAGGCTCACTAAAGTCCAGCCCTGGTTATATGTAAATACAGTGTACGCAAAATGAACTAGGAATGGTATTCAGAAGGGGTTTGGGGAAACGAATGCCTTACCACCTAGGTTAGACCTGTCAGGGACCCAAAGGTCCTCGATGGCATCGCCAAACATGTGGGGCAGGGAAAGCGTATGAAGAGAGTTAAAAGAGTTAATGTATACCTGCCTAGCTTGGTCTGTAAATTACCATCAAAATGACACCTTGTAACCATTTTTTCGTAGTGAGCGGTATACGAAGAAGAACAAACCAACCAGTGTCGCAAATAGGAGTGGTATGCAACGTGCCCTGGCACAGCAGGAAAAGGGTCTAAAATTCGGGGTTTACGGCCCAAAAGAGACACAATTCACTACAGTTTGGTCCGGGTTGGGAGTTACTTTGCCCCAATTGTTGAAGAAAAGCCCAGAATATTGTGTCTTTGCACTCCTCCTTGTAAAAAGCTAGCAGAGGCACTGAAGCCAGCATGGCATCCTGTGATACCACCAATTGTTGGTGTATCTGAATCCACAATAACTTGTAAACGTTATTATTTAAACATTTACAAATAGATTCTATATCCTATTTGTGGATTTAAGTTCTCAAATCAGTCCAGCTGGTGAAGGGATTGGGTGTTGGTGACGTAAATATTAAAAAAAAAGAGGCACTTTGACAACTTAAAAAGATATTTTTTTTAGGAAAATTACTCTGAAATAAAAAACAAATTATTTAGATTGACCCGTAGAAACTGAAATTGGGTTCAATGAGTCAATCCAACCAATTTAACATTCTCTTAGAAGCCCATTCACTCACTTAACATAGAAATAAATAATTACAGCACCACTTGTCTTGAAACTTTCTAATACTGGGTGAATTCCACGAGAGCTAATTAATTAACCTTTAAACCACGACTGTGACGTTAAATCCCGTTAACCAACACCCGAAGTGTGCGTCGTCATAAAAAGTGTTGGTTATCAAGTTACCTCACACTTTTACCGATAACCCACACTTTTGACACTTCCGGATCACGCGACCGGGAACGCACACACCAACGGCCAAATACATCGTGAAAAAAAACGTAACGCAATAAAAACGTACAAAACTTAATTACTTAAAAGGAATGAAATCCCATCCCTGCAAACTTATATACGTCTGGCCAATATCTAAGCCAGTCACGCTGCGTTAACTCCCCCCCCCCCTCCCGCCACAAACTAAAATGCAATGACCTTCATTCATACCAATACCCTATTACCTAGTTTTTAAACAATTCTCAAACTACAAACGCTCAACATGAATTACATACCTTCCCAGAATGTCATTCTATCCCTGCAGCCTTTTATCGAAGTTCTATCACTCCGAAAAGCTTAGAAAACACAAGCGACCTAGCTAGCGTGAAATACGGCGAAACGAGGCTGCGTATCCTTCCTGCCCACTCCCCCACAAACGGACGAAAACGACTCGTTGGTCGACCAACCACTCCACCCTCAGTAAACTAAAATGCAATGACCTTCAGTCATTTCGAGATATTTTCACAAAACACAAACACGTTTTAATTAAATACGAGTTAGCTTGACGTCCCAACCGTGATATAAATTTGTTATTTATTAAGAATTATTGGTTATCGATTTTTAAACCACGGCTGCGATGATTTGGCCGCGAGACATGCAAATCGTCTCGGGGGCTTCGTCCCCTCGATGTATTTGCATGTCTCACGGCCAAATCATCGCAGCTGTGGTTTAAAAATCGATAACCAATATAGTTTTTAACCAATAACTATTACTTAATGAGAGCCTTAAGAGCCTTTGTGGCTTTTTGTTGGTGTGTGAGGTCGTTTGACTTTTGTTCTTGCCACCACAATGTACAAACGACTCATTCCTATGTAACAACATAATTTGTCAGCATAGATTTATAGTCATAAAATTGCCTTATTATCCAGTACCCAATAGGTAGACAAATACCAATTGTTTTCATTCTAATTTTTTAACATTTACTGGAAATTGACACAAAGTAGTAATCATGAATACTAATTTTTTCAGGCTGATATGATCTCTCCTTCGAAAGAAATTCGGTGTTTCTGGTATCCTTACTTTTCTGTGTGTGTCTGAAAACAATCAATTTCTCCTCCTTCATAAACGGGCATAAGTCTGTATTGGTTTCTCGGAGACTACATTCGTTGTCTGGATATAAGAGATAATTACATTCTCATTGAACCTTGGTGGGGGTCACACTATGGTGTTTCTGAACTAATAGCAAATAATGGTTTAATGATTTTCTCCTATAAGAATGTGTAATAGAATACGTAGGAAAAAAATGAACATGAAACACGGAAAGTGTGCAGAATTATAATGACAACTCAGGCACGGTGAAATTACACTAAGGAATGACATGATAGACAAAATGCAGCAGAGAATCGAAATAACTACTTGCCGTCTATGTAAATCTCTAATACGTGTAGCAGGTGAATTGCACTGAATTTGAATTTTTTTTTTCATTGTCCACTGTAGGCCATGCAGCATCTTTTCTATGATAGATTTCCTATGATCTTATCGCACCTTTCCTAATTCCTTCCCACCTTTCCTTTGGCCATACAGCTTTTGAATTTTTTGAATTTTTTTTACCTACAGCTTAGCTTTTTTTAATTTTTTCATCTTGCATTGGTTTTCACCTTGCCGCCTTCAAATTCCCTTTTTAATTATTTTTTCAAAAATTCCTTTACACGCATCTTAAATGCTGCCCCACTTTAGGCTGGCAGTCAGTGATGCCTGCGATCCTTGCCAGAGGATCCGGCAACAAATTGCTTATTATTGTTATTATTATTTTTATTATATTTAAAATGGATAAAGTACTGTTGTTCACAATCTAAAATAAACAACAACAAAAAAAAGTTATGTATTACAAAATAATCGTACCTAAATAAATTGTTGTACAATTTCCAAACATTGTGAGAATGTTGTTCATCACAGTTGCCTTGTGTCGATTTTTGCACGTAGGCCTGCTATTTGGATCCAAATTGTCGTTCAGGCACTGAAAAAAAAAACAAATTGAAAATAATAGATTCTACGTAGACGAGAACAACTTCACTTTGGATCAACGTTTTGAGCAAGAAAACTGTGAAAAGTCCTTCGAAAATTCTAGAGGACCTTTTCAACATGTTTATTATTTTTAAAAATGGGACTCAGATGCATTGCTTTTCAAAAGTGCAAAACGCTATATCAAAAACGACACCCTGGCTCTCAAGTTTTCCATCCAGTATTGCGTAATAAGGCACAAAACATATTTTTCCTGAAGAAAATTTTGTAAGAAATAATAAAAATAATTATTATTATTTTGAATTTAATTTTTAAGACGGTGTAACCGTACGTCCGTTCACAGTCCTATGAAAGTTGTGATACCCACCCAAAACCAAAACTGGAATAAACACCCGCCAAATTTCCAAAAACGATCGGCCTTTGAAGGTATACAAGTGATATCACTCAACCAGGAAAAGGCCGCCAAGGTCAATCCTAGTAGCGAAGTTAATTGCACCCAATAAAACTTTAGACGTTAAATGAAAACTTGAAGATTGCTACAGCGAGTAGCAATCTTCAAGTTTTCATTTAACTTTCGAACTATTAGTCGGTGCGATTAACTTGGCTTATAGGATTGACCATTCGAAAGTAAAGTTCGAAGTAAAGTTCGAAAGTAAAATGAAAACTTGAAGATTCCTACTCGCTGTAGCAATCTTCAAGTTTTCATTTAACGTCCAAAGTATTATTTGGTGCAATTAACTTGGCTAATAGGATTGACCTTGGCGGCCTTTCCCTGCTGGAATGATGTCACTACCTTCAAAGGCTGATCGTTTTTGGAAACTTGGGGGGTTTTTATATCAGTTTTGGTTTTGGGTGAATTATTTATTTACATGCATACATTTACATGGAAGAATTTACATTTCAAGATTTTCTGCTGAAAAGCATTAAATTTAAAGCCCAGTTGAGAATTAATGCTGGCAGAAATTTTAGCACGCATTACATCCATCGATATTTACTAACGGCGTAGCAGATCTTCGTGCTTCAGAAACTACTGTTGAACAAATAGGTGAGTAGCTCACACCACCTCTGCACTTTGTCACCTTGATTATGCCTCAACAACAAGTCCGATTTATAATTTCTCTTTTAAAACCGCCTCCGGGTGTAGCACTTTCAATGTACAAATCTGGTTTTAACTGATGTAATGATTATTCTGTGATGAGGATATAAAGGTAGCATTGGGGTAGATTCATAAACGGAGCTCATCTTGGCCTTCGGCCTCGCTTCTCTCCAATAACTGTGATATCTAAGAACTTAAATACGGTGGGGATATCCAGTTGAGGTCTAAACTAGCCCCGGAGTAGCTTAACCCTGGATCTAACTAACCCTCGA
>JAHWFP010170869.1:0-18289 GCA_023313725.1 Lithobius niger
GGGCTTTTGTGTCGGGGACTCCGTTAGACGAGGTGGGTGCAGCCTGTTCGTGGAACAACAAGAACACGTTTCTTGTTTGCCAAAACTTATTAACCTGATAATTTTGCATTACGTTGTCCCCAATGTGATGTCTCCCTGGTGGTTTTTCGGTTGTGAATAGCTGCCTGCTTGCATGTTCCCACTGCGCATGCGTGGCACAGTCCTCCTCTATATAAGCGAGAGCGTGGCCCATTTCGGCATTCATTCTCCTCCAGAGGTTCCCTTCATCACCTCGCTCGTCTAGTTTCCCTTTTCGTCCAGGAATTTGGATTTTCGCCTTTCGCGACATCTATATGGCAACCGCCGAAGACGTCTCAGCCCATGTCGGCCTTTCGACCAACGCCCTGACTTCGGATGCCCCCCCACCCCCCCGGTCGCCTGCCCTTGACGACCGCTGGAGTCCGGTCTAGGCCGGGACGCCCATGTCCCGAATGACGAAGACGACTCGCCACTTCAAGACGGCCAACGCACCCCTCGGCCGCCCGATATCCCGTCCTTAGAGGAAGACCTTCGGCAAGCCAAAGCACTCTTCCGAGAAGCTAAACGGAAACTCCGTGAGTCCTCTTCAACCCAGAACGGCCTCAATTCGCCTCTTGACATTTCATCCAAATCCTCACGCAGAGATCATAGCGTAACTTGCGAGTCCATAACCTAGTTGATTCGGTATTTCGTCAATACGCTAAATCTATTCCGATGCCTCCGCCATCGTGTTCTTTGTCCCGTACATCGGAACAACACTCGAGATTGGGTCGCTTCGACAGTCTTCCACGACAGCCGCGGGGCCCCCCCCCCCCCCAAGTTAACGCACCGGCCGCCGCCGTGCCTCTCGCCTAACCAGCCGCTACCAAACACATTCAGTTTTCGGACTACAACACAGAAGACCCAACCATTCCTCTTGCATCTCTACTCAAGACAGTAGGAGAAACTGTACCGGACTGTTTCCTTTATTAGCCGTCTCAATCTGCCGATGCTTCGGTAATCAACCGAGGCCTCAAGACCGGCTTTGGTTTCACCCTTCGCGACAAAGAGGCCGGACCCGCAACCTTTTAGGCCAATCTACGACGCTCCTCACTTGCCTTCTCCGAAACGGTGGCTCTCTTTTGGGCAAGGGAGAACTCTTACAACTGGACACGGAACCACCAGCCCCCCGGTCTGGCTGTTAGTCATGTTTTTTCTGCCCTTTTGGCGACGGTGCTACCAATTCCAAACATTTTGACACTTACCCCAAATGCGAGTTCCTTTGCAGTGAAGTTAAGATGTATTTCGGTTCTGCCCTCACCATCCCCAAACGAATTGAGATCCCTTCTTTTGTCCTATACGATAACGACAAGTGCCTACGCTTGAGCCTACGTGCAGCTTCCCAAGCCGATGTTTTAAACACCGCAGCGCAGTTAACGCACTATGCGAGAAACTCTCGCCCGACGCCAGCCCCGAAGAAATTTGCAACCTTTCCTCGCTCATCACGCAACTTTTTCAAAAAGCCTGTTTCACAACTTACCACTCATTAAATTGGGCAACTCGAGCCTTATTCAACAACACACTATTGCTAAGAGAAGCAGCCCTCAAATCTGCTAACAACTTAACGAATCAACAGGACACCGTCTCCGGAACCAGCCGCTTCACGAGTCAGACACTCTGTTCCGGGGCCTAATTCCAACCATGGCGCCTCATTTGGACATCTCCCGCAAACCCAAACCTTTTCGTCAAGACAAGTCTTCTTTCGTCCCTACGAAACTAATAAACAACGAACCCCACCTGAAGACTGGAACAAACCACCCACTTCCACTAAGGCCCCACGGAACGACAACACCCAAAAGAACCAGCCCTTTCGGCCTGATCAACAACCACTCTCCCGTCCCAACCAGTGAAGCCATCAAAAGCGCGCCGCAACGCCCGATCGCCGCAGCCGTTACTCCTCGCCCGGCGGCCACAGTTCCCACCGGAAACAGTGACTACCCCCAGCTCTCCTGCTTTCCGGTCGGGGAAAGACTTCGACACTTTTACCCGGCATGGAAAAGGCTAACTCGCAACACGGAAATCCTTTCAATAATCAAAAAAGGTTTTCCCCCTATGTTTCTAACAGACCCACCTTTAGCAAACGCTCCTCCGAGAAACTTCAAATCACCAATTTCAGAATCCCTTTCATCCGAGATCGCGCTCCTTGTCGCGAAAAGAGCAGTTCGCAAAGGCCACAACCCAGGACCCGGGTTTTACAGCACCATTTTCACCCGGCCAAAGAAGACAGGAGGCCAAAGGCTCATCTTCAACATGAATCCACTGAACAAATTCATCGACAACCCCATTTCAAAATGGAAACACTGGAAACCATTCGCCACTCCTTCAGACAAAACCACTGGACAATCTCCATCGACCAAGAGGATGCATGCCTCCACGTTCCTCTTCATCCTTCCTCAAGAAAGTACTTCTGGTTCATCTACAATGACCAGGTCTTCGAATTCCGCTGTCTGCCCTTTGACTTGAACGCTGCACCAAGAATTTTCACCATGGTTCTAAAACCAATTCTAGGCCACCTACACCAAAATCAAATTCAAGCACGCGCATACCTCGACGACTGGGCCCTCCACAACCCTCTTCGTCTCGAGAAGAACAGAGACCAAACAATCCACTTTCTAAACCAGTTGGGATTCAGTGTGAACCAATCCAAATCACGCCTCACTCCACAACGGATCTTCACCTTCCTAGGCACCTCATTCAATCTTTCATCGGCGACAATCTCACCATCTCTCGAAAGAATCCAAGACCTCCTCCACCACATTCATCGTTTTCTAAATCAAGAAACCTTCTCCCTCTTTGACTTGATGTCAAATCTCCTACCATATGGACTCTGGATAGTAAGACACTTTCACCACCACCGGATCGACGACTGGTGAGACCCGCAAATCAACCCAGACCAACAATTCCCCTTTCACGAAAACTTTCCTCGAGAAAGCCTCCTCTGGTGATCGGTTGTGACAAACCTAACCAAGACAGTGCCACTGCACGAACCATCCCCCGACCATCTCTTCTTCACCAACGCCTCGAACTACGGCTGAGGAGCACACATGAACAATCTGGAAATCTCAGGATCTTGGCAAGAGGACAAACACCACCACATTAATTTCCTAGAACTTCGTGCAATCCAACTAGCGTTACATCACTTCTTACCACACATCAGAAACCAGGTGATCCAAGTACAAGCCGACAACACCAAAGCCCTGGCTTACATAAGGAAAGAAGGCGGAACCAAATCCACAGTTTAACCTCCGAAATCCTCAACTTCTGCATCACGAACAATATTACACTCTTTCCCCTTCATATACCAGGGAACAGGAACGTAATTGCAGATTCCCTTTCTCGCCGATCACCACCAACAGGGGAATGGTGCCTCAAGAAATGCATCTGTGAATATCTCTTTAGGACATGGGGAACTCCAATGTTAGACCTATTCGCCACGAGGCACAATGCCAGACTTCGCCATTACATCAGCCCAATCCCGGACGACCAAGCAATAGCAGTCGACGCCGTGACGTTTCCATGGCACAACCTCTACGCATACCTGATCCCACCATTCAAACTCCTCCCACAAGCATTAAAGAAAGCCGAAGAAAGCCAAAGTCTCTTCCTCCTCATAGCCTCGTTCTGGCCATTAACTCCTTGGTTTCCACTCCTTCTGTCTCTACTAGTCGACACCCCAAGAAGCCTCCCTCTTCATCCAGATCATCTGTCTCAACGAAAGGGCTCAAAACTCCACCCAATCCTACCGAATCTCAACCTTCACGCGTAGCTACTATCATCAAACTCCTTAAGAAGGCAGGAATTCATAAAAATGATGCCAACCGAATTGCCTTAAAGGCTACAAGAGGTTCAATGAACAGAATGTACGACAGCCACTGGTCCAAATGGTTTCATTGGTGTTACGCAAGGGAAATCAATCCAATCGACCCCTCTCTGCCCGAATTACTAAGGTTCTTCACCGACCTTTGTGACATCGACAAGCTCAAAGGCTCAACAATCCTTGTTTACCGCTCAGCTCTTAACTCGGTTTTCAAAGCAGCAAGAAAAACCAACCTTCTCAAAGACTACCGAATCTCAGCACTCCTCCGCTCCTTCGAAAACGATCGCCCCACAACCAGAAGACTCGTCTCTGACTGGGACTTATCGATAGTCCTACAATCATTAATAGAAGCCCCCTACGAACCAATGCAAGACAGTTCCCTTCACCTCCTAACCAGAAAAAGCGTCT
The DNA here is from genome assembly GCA_023313725.1 of Lithobius niger. Taxonomy (NCBI): domain Eukaryota; kingdom Metazoa; phylum Arthropoda; class Chilopoda; order Lithobiomorpha; family Lithobiidae; genus Lithobius; species Lithobius niger. The sequence continues at coordinate 4,283 of JAHWFP010170869.1, forward strand.
TCCTCGTAACACTGGCAGCAAGTGCCTGCTGTTCTGAAATCCAAGCCCTATCAGCAGACCCAGCCTACTGCATCTTCGGCCCAAGCTTTTCTTCGATTACACTCCACCCTAGAGCAAGATTTCGTGCCAAAACACACAAACCATCCGAACCACCAAAACCAATAACTTTTCCAGCACTCTCCAACCTAACTGGGGGACGAACCTGAAAGAATATTCTGCCTCATCCGCACACTACGCTTCTACTTCACCTGAACCCAACATGAGGACATCCGTAGAGGCAGGAACCAACTATTCCTGCCAGTAGACCATCAGACAGGAGAAACCTCGGCTGCTACGATCTCATGTTGGATAAAGAAAACTATCGACATAGCCTATGACAAAGCCAATCTGAGCAGCGAAAGAGTAACAGCACACAAAGTCGGGGCAATTTCGACATCATGGGCACGCCACAACGCCATCCCAATTGATGAAATTTTTCAAGCAGCCTCCTGGCGTCACTCAACGGCATTCACCTCTCACTACCTGAGGAACATGTCAAGAGAAGGACTACACCGACTGGGACCAATCGTCGCAGCCAGAACTGTAGTCAACACCTGTTAAGCATATCCAGAACGAAGTAGAAGCAAGTCACCCCTAGAAGGAAGCAAGCCATCCATTGAAGAAAGCGAGACCCTCAAACAACGGTTCTTTTCAGGGCCACCAAACCCCACGAAAGAGATACAACTTCCTGTTTCATCACCATGTTCTAAGTAAAGTGCCAAATTTTTTGGGGAACACCTGCTTGCGCCCCGTCAGATCGGTGCCCACCACCATGTCTGACGAGGTCAGCTGATAATGCAAAATTATCAGGTTAATATGTTTTGGCAAACAAGAAAGAACATTTTGCCGGCCCTCGACCCGGCCGGCTAAATATGGTCTCTTTTTTGCCTAAAACATACTTAACCAAGGGCCCGCCTTACCTCCCCTCTTGAGTCACCGCCTGACAGTTTGAGAGGAAAATTAATGCCAAAATGAGCCACGCTCCCGCTTATATAGAGGAAGACTGCGCCGCGCATGCGCAGTGGGAACATGCAAGCAGGCGGCTATTCACAACGGAAAAACCTCCAGGGAGGCATCACATTGGGGACAGTGTAATGCAAAATTATCAGGTTAAGTATGTTTTAGGCAAAAATCAAACCATATTTAGCCGGCCGGGCTGAGGGCCGGAAAAATGTTCTTTATCTCCCACTACCTTCGGGAAATGAGTGCGGCGAGTGGAAGTGTGGTGTCCTGTCCCCATGTGTCGCCAGAAGTGTGGTTGTGTAAGAGGGAGTTCTGCGTTCGTACTGGAGAGTTGGCGGCACGGCACGAACTGTGCTAGTTTTCGCTATACCCACTTGAACTTTCCCTAAATTGGGTAGAGAAGGTGGACTATTGGAAGTCGGTGCGTTGTCAGCACGTTCAGTGGCAATGTTCAGGGTTGTTGTGGTGAAATACTCATTGTGCTGGATGTGTCTTCCGTAAGACGTTCATACTGAAGAGGAGCCAATCCGACTCGTAGTGTCAATGGGTTGGTCCACAAGAACTATTTCCTGGTGAAGAAGTTGTTGATGTTTGTACACAGCGGACAGTACACAGTGGATTGACAAGCTGTCGGCACTGATGCACGGTGGCAATAACAGTGGTGGACAGTTTGAGGCCAAGGATCTCACTCAAAGACAAGAGTTGGGGTGGGTGAGGTTCGCTGCTGATTTGTAATTGGTGTGTACTGTGTATGGTTAGTAGTGTGAGTACAATTCAACGAGGTAAGCAGGGTCCGTGCTATCCCACCGTCCTGTTGGACAAATTCAGCACAAATTAGAGGTCAGTATTTTACAGATAGTAAGAAACGTCAACTTTAACTTGATTAAAATTAATTTTTACTATCCTAAAATACTTAACTCTAGTTGAACCCTCCCAGCCTCCCCGCTTCCCCGAACCCAATGTGTGAATTATTTGGGTTCTGGAAAACGAAGTGTCTGTTATGGGCTAGCACATGCTTGTTAAAGGCAGGCAGGCTCCAAGTGGCAGGAAAGCTAACCTCATTGCATTGCAAGGTTTTAAACAATTAGGGGTTAAAATAAATTCGGGTAAAAAAGCAAATCGAAAGCAATTTTAGCACAAACTAAAGGTAAGTATTTTAAGACAATAAAAACTAATTTTAATCAAGTTAAAATTGACGTTTTTTCCACTTCAAGGAGTGAAGGTTGCTGGGAAAGAGTGTGCAGGCACAAAACAAGCTTGGTTGAAAGGAAAAAGGTGGAGTGCGCATGCGTGAGAGAACGTCATGACCTAAGGACAATAATGGTGGCCTTACACAACAACAGACGAAGGCGTCGAAAGTGCGGAAGAAGTCAAAGAACCAGGCTGGCTTCAGACAATTCAGTGATCAGTCAGACAACAACGTCGTTACCTGAATGAAAAGGTGAACGAAGGAAGTGCATTCGGGATGATTCAGTTGTAGTCACAGCGATTCGGAAGAGAGTAGGGCTGCAGTGTTGAGCCGAAAGAAGAGCAGGCGCTGAAGGTCGGAGGTGGGGCCTCAGACGAAGGTGTGGTCTTGGACATGGCACCGAAATTCCACTGAACAACAGGGAGTGATGGAAGACGGACAATGGGCAGCTATGAAGCCGAAGTTGACGGTGGTGGGCGACGGCGAAAAGTTAACAATGAACTCTGGATCGACAGGGACAATATGGCAGTGCGAAGCTGGAGAATCTTCAAAAAAGGCTAGGGCCGAAGGTGTGGGCGAGTTGTAACACTTGAAGGATAGAATGAACTAAGGAGTAGAGGTTAAAGCGTCTACGATCAGAAGACGAGGGAGACTGGACGACATGAAATGTGTAAAAACAAGGGGTGAGGTCCCGTTCGGATTAGTCGAAAGCAAGGCTGTCAGACACCAAATGATGAACAACCGCATACGGGTCCAAAGATGGTGTCAAACGATGGCCGTGTGGAAAAAGACAGCAAGAGAATGGCAGGCAGCAGAAGAGAGTATGAATGGAGAGCAAAGGTGTGTTAAGCAGCAAACCAGAGAAGCGTCGTCGTGATTTAACAGATGTAGGAGAGAGTTGATTATGACAAGGACACAGGAACCCAAACAACAGACGCAACCAATGAAGTCTGTGGTGTGGTCGATATACCAGTGGAGGGAACGAACAGCAAAAGAGGGTAAGCATAGCATGTCGAGCCGCATATGAACGTTGGAGAATCGTCAAGGTATCAGACTTGGAGGGAGTTAACCATGATGAGGCAGACGTGAATCCGTATGGCAAACGTAAGCAGGGAAGGCAATGTTGCAGTTAGTGCAGCCAAAGAGAGGACGAACGGCAAAGGAGGCTAACAGTGAAGTGACGAGCCGCCCTCGGTCATGGATTCATCATCGTTGTTAACGAACTGCCCGAAGGGAGGAGAACGTGAAGTGGGAGACAGGAAACCGAACGACGAACGTCAGCAACGAAGACTGGTGAAGTTGGTGTAACAGAAGTGGGAACGAATGCCAAAAGAGGCAAGCAATGGTGCGTCAAACCGCATTTGATCGTTAAGGTGTCGTCAAGCCAGAACATTAGGAGGGAGTGGACCAGGATGCGTCAGACAGGAATCCAAACGACGGACATCAGTCACTGGGATAGAAATGAGGACGAATGGTGAAGGAGGCAATCAAAGGCGAGTCAAGCCATATTCAGAGATTGTTGCATAGTCATAGTAACAGACATCATGAAGGAAGACGACCAAAATGGCGGAAAGAGGAATCCGAACAATGAACGCAAGCAATGAAGGCCAGGTTGCAATCGGTGCAAAAGAAGAGGAACGAACAACGATAGTGAGAAAGAAAATGAAAGCGTGGCGCATTAGGCACACTCCAGAGGAAAGTGAATGGTAAAACCTTGTGTTTCATGCCTAAATTGGAGGAACTGCGCATGCGCAATTGGGTTATGCAGCTGGCCGGCTGTTCAAATCTCAAAATTCTCTAGAGAAAGAAACCATTCGGGGAACGAATGCTGAAATTTACAGGTAATGTATATTTTCGAGCGAGCAACTAAAAATTGGTAGCTTCGTGGGTACCCTAGTGTCAAAAGCTCTTATCTGCTTACTGCTAGGTAAAACGGACTGGAGTTTTGTATGAGGGAGGTGTGGAGGGTTATGAAAGGAGCAAGGGCATAATTGGTATGCCTGGTTCTGGAGAGGAGGGTACGGGTGAGGGTGTAGTACGAAAAGTAAAGAAGTTTAATTTGCTGGTGCTGAGAAGGATGTGGAGGGAAGGGAAGTGGAGTGTGTGGACGAGGGAGAATTTCGTCGGTTGAAGTCCACTATTCCCATGAATCTGCGGGTTGGGTCTGGCAGAAAATGGGCAGAGTGGTTATGATGTCTTTTTTGGAGAGGATGTGGAGTGGGACACAGTGAAAGATGGTGAGAAAATGGAAGCTGGGGAAAGAGGAGCATGGGAAATTGTTAAGGCTCGAAGGAGGGGAGGATGTAACAGTGGGAGGGTCAGCTGGAGAGGATATTTTATTAATTTTGGGTGGGGGGGGGAGAAGTGGGAGTTGCTGAAGTGTGGAGCGGAGGAAGTGAAATTTGATGTGTTTCAGTGGCGGAAACCCACTTGCAGAACGATGAGAAACCTGAACCTGATTGGGGATGGTTATGGGTTAGTAGGAACAGGAGGATGGGAAAAAAGGTGAAAGTGGCGTTGGATTCTTTGTGAGGGCTGGGAAGGGGTGGAGAGGAATGGAAGGAAGGAGGGAGTGTTGGGTAAGTGGGTCTAAAGGTGGAAGAAAGGTGGCCGTTGGGGTTCTGTATTTGGAAGTGGAAGGGGGTAGCGAGCCGTGGAATGAGGAGATTGTTGGGTAGTTGGGGGGGGGGGGATAGTCAGAATCTTCGGGGTTCGGCGAGTTTGTCATCTTTGGGAATTTTTGCGCAAGAATGGAAGGGAACGGATAATCGGAATGGGATGTTGGTGAGGAATTTTCTGACTGGTAATCGGCCAGTGCTGGTGAATTTGCGGAGTAACAAGAGGACAGCTTTCACTTGGGGTAGGAGTGCAAGCAAATTGGCAATCGACTTTCTGCTGTGGGATGAGAGGAGGGAGGGTGGGTGAGAGATGTGGTAGTGGATGTGGCGGAGAAGTAGGTTGTGGACTCCAGTCATTGCTTGATTTGGGTGGAGTGGAGCAGGAACAGAGGTAAGTAGGTGGGGATGGAATTTGTATGACTGGGGAAGGTTGAAAGTCTTGGGCCTCGAAAATGAGAGTAGTGTGGAGGGTTGAGGTGAGGGGTGTGATTGTTGGGAGAGAGAAATGATCTCTGTGGCAGGGGAGGTTGTTGATAGGAGCGAGGGGAATGGGAAAACGAAAAAAGGGATTAGAGAAGAGGAGTGGGGAAAGTCGAGAACACGGAGTGTGATAGGAGGTGGATGGATTATTCTGAATTTCAGCAGGCGGTGGGTGGAGATTGTGACGAGGAAAATCAGAGAGTATAATCTGAAGCTGGCTGTGGAGGTGGCAGGTGGGGGCTAAGTTTTGGAGGTATGTGAAGACACATAGCAGGATGGGAGGAGAGGAGTAGTGGTGGGAACGGTTGGAAGGTCGGGCTACAGGCGTCACAGTTTTTCTGCAAGGAATGTGTGAGGAGGAGGTTGGGGAGGGGCCTAGTGGGAGAGAAGGGGGTGAGGAGTGTGATCCTTCTGACGGAGTGATCTCGATGGAGCTAATTTGAAGAGGCTTTGACGCGCATGAGGAATGGGAAGTCTGCTGCTGTGGAGGTGATGGGGATTGAGGGGAAGAGAAGGCTTATCGGGAGATAAGGGTGTTTTAAAGGGGGGGAGGTTCTTGAAAGTTGCTAGAAGGTTAGAATAGTCATTGTGTATAAGGGGAAGGGGAGGAATCGGGAGAAGCTCCAGAGTTTCCGCCCGGTTGCTATCACTAGCGCAATGTACAACATCATTATGCTTGTAGGATGAATAAGGAGGTAGAGGAGATGGGTGCTGGGAGATGTTCAGAATGGTTTTTGGAAGGGGAGGAGGTTAGAGGATGACCTGTTTATTGTTTCTCAGGCGATTGAGGTAGCGAGGAATGAGGGGAGAAGTCTACGAGTTGCTTTTCTGGACATTGCGAAGGCTTATGATGTGGTGAGTTGGGAGTTGCTGTGGAAGGAAATGAGGGAGTTGGGGATTGGGAAGGGTACATTAGGTTGATTTTGAGGATCTATGAGGGGGGAGCTACAAAGCATTTTGGGGTGGAGTCTGATTGGGTGGAAATTAGGTGAGATCTTAGACAGGGATTCCCGCTCTCTCCTCTTCTGTTTCTGGTGTACCTGCATGACCTGGAAAGGTCGATTTTGGAAAACGGGTTGGGGTTTAATTGGGGTAAAAAAGGGAGTGAGGGGGAGGGTTTAAGGACTACTGTGGTGACTTTTGCTGATTTTATTGGGGTGTTAGATGAGTAGCAGGTGTTGGCATGTATGCGACCTGAGCAGCGGAGATTAAGTTGGAATTCAGTGGGAATAAATCTGGGTTTATGCTAGTGGGGTGTGAGGGAGGGGGTGGAAGGGTACAGGTCAAGGCTGGAGACATATGTATAAGGAGGGTAATGGAGTACATGATTATTTGCGGGTGCGGCCGAAGGTGGAGAGGTATTATTTGGGGTTGATGAGTAGGAAGGTTGGTGGTAAATTGGGGAGGATTAAGGGGATGATCAAGAAGGTGGCTTTGTGGGGATATAACCGCGATGTGCTGACGAGGATTTTGTAGAAGGGTGTGGTGGTCCCATAGGCAATGTTTGCTGGTGGGGTTTTGGTGTTTGAGAGGGAGCATTCATTGGGCTTAGATGGATCACTTCCAGGATGAACTTGGAAGATGGGCTTGGGGGAAGGAAGGGCGAATTGTTTTATGGCCAGTAATGGGGTGGTAAAAGGGCATGTGGGTTGCTCGAGCTTGAGGTGAGGGAGGCTGTGGCCAAGGTAGGGTTCAATAGAAGGATGAGGGAACTGTTGGATGATTCTATGGTGAAGAAGGTTTACGGGTGCGTTGGAAGGAGGTGCAAGATTGGATGGGTGGATAGGACCAGGAGGCTGGCGGTGACGTTTGTCAGGAAGGGGTGGAGGGATTTGGAGGAAGGTTATCAAAGAGGTGGAGACGGGGTGGTGGAGAGTGAATGGAAGGGAAATCGTCTACATGCAGATATGAAGAGGAGAAGAGGGGGATTGGTGGGGAAGGTTGCTTTCGGGGGATTGGGGCAGTGTTCTCTTCTTTAGTGCCAGAGGCGGAGCGCTTTACGAGGGTAATGTTGTGGAAGGCTGGCGGGTAGGATGAGGATGCGACTTGCTGTATCTGTGGGGAGGAGGATGAGACCATGGAGCAGGTTTTGGTTGGTGGGTTGCGTTGGGTTGGAGGACCTGAGGGGTTGGGGGGAGGAGACGATTCGGTGGCTTCTATGGTGGAGGGAAGGGGGGGTAAACAGATCCTGGTTGGCTTGTGGAATAGGAGGAGGAGGGACTAAGGCTTTTTGTTGGGGTTTGGTTACGTGGCAGCCTGGCAGGAGGCTGCGCCCTGTTTCAAAAGGGGAACCAATAGTATCTTCATCATCATCGCATTCATATTCATACACCTCTGTACCACACAGTACGTGCTCATTTTTCCCCATTTCATTTTGTTTTATTTTTATAGATTTCAGTCCACATAAATTTGAATTTTTGTTGCTTTCGTTTAAAAACAGGAACTAAAACAAGTTACATACAAGTTGATATAAACAGGTTTCTACCATCCATGGTGTAGGAAAGTAGCACCCTGCCGTATTTACAATCTAGTTTATACGAGTTATGCTAGGTACAAGGTGAACCGTTCGTGGTCACAGCATGTTATACGCCTGGCGTGGGGACCGTCCATAAATGATTTCGCGCAAATTTTGCACCTTGACCATCCCTCTTGTGCCTCATCTAAAAAAAAAATTCTCTACCCACCCCCTCTATACCTTGTAGCAACTTTTGCTTCTAGATTGCGTCGCACGTCTGGCGCAGTTTACCATATCGTCCTAGCTGGCATCCTCTCTTACGTAATAACGTCACAAACGCTGACCTCTCCTCCCACGTGAAGAGTAAACAAATTGTGATAATTGTCAGTTTTTCAGGCTATTTATTATTATTACTATTATTTTTTTTTGATCAGTCAGCCAGTCTACATGCCATGTTTGCGCTTCGCTCTTATTTTCGTATCTAGGCTAGTGTTGGTGTTTAGACACAGATTAGAGAACTCTCTAATCTGTGGTGTTTAGATTTGACCACAGAGTCCGGGCACACGGGTACTCAAAACCAAAAGAAAGTGAATGTTTTTATTTTGTGTTTTTATATTTTTGCCCGTACTTTTTTTTCTTTAATGTTCTTCCTGCCGAGTCCCTGCGGATTTTTGGAATAACCGACGTTACATAATCTCGAAGTTTATTTACTTGTTTCGGTGTCCCTTGCAGTTATCAACATTAGTGTTTACATCAACCACATGGAGCTGCCTGACGTAGAACGTCTGGTGGTTTCAGTATAAAGACGGTTACCCTGATTGGCTGATACGAGTTTTCTCGGCCAATCGTATCTCTTCTTATGTCTCTAGCAGTTAAAGGCAGAACGTTGAATGGCGAAAATGACCACGTAGCCAACGAGCGCAAAAACTGACAGATTTTACAAATGTGCCGTTCGTTCACTTTTTTTAAGTTGAGACATTGAGCGCATGTTAAAAGGCTCTCGTCATAGGTGAGCAAGCAGCGAGCTGTGCATGTGTTTATGAGGAAATAGTGCGATGATTCCGTAAATTATTACTCAGTTCGTTCGGTAGCTGTTTACTGTCAACCATTTGTTGTAAATACAACGTATGCTATTTTCAGAGAAAACCCCTCGTTATAGCGAAGTTTCCTCCATCCCTATGGAGAGGGCTTACAATTCGATTGCTGGTTGCTTCAGGAAGGTATGTGTGTTATTTATACTTAAAGGGTAACTAGTTGGAAATGTACAGTAATTGAACCGTTGATGTTGGGTACCGTCTGTATAACGTTAAACGAATTTTGTTTACAATTTTTTTATCCTTGTAAATCTATTAGCAACGTCCACTTAGGTTGCTGCACAGTGTGAGAATTACTGTCAGCAGGGCTATGCATGCAACATAATTATTTTGGAATTCACTCCTGTCTTGGTCCCCACGCCATAAATCCCTTCAAAAACTTTAGTTACTATCTAAAACACGTTCTTTCACTGGCACTGTAAGTCTCCGTGTGTGTGGAGAAGTGCTTCTGCATACAGTAAAGAACAAGTCCCTACTACACGACCACCACCAAGTATCCCTGTCCTCGAATCGTGTCCAGAGACGTGCCACAAAGCTTGTTGCGGGCTCAAGAATACCTCTACTCAAACCGGCTTACAGCGCTCAAGTTTCGGACAGCTGAATATAGACGAATAAGAGTCGAATCCATTCTGACTTTAAGATTCTCGATGGCAAAGCCAAGGTCTCCGTTGACGGGTTCACACCATCCACAGATGCAGTGACCCGCAATCACGGAACCAAGCTAACAGATGCAATAACACCCTTCGTCAGCCCACTTTTTCCTTTCGTGGGGTGAACACTTGGAACAAGCTACTGCAACATGTTGTCAGCCAAACAGCGCCTGGACACAGTGCTCCCGAATTTTGTCAGCCCCTGTCGTTAACAAAAACTGGTAACTTTGTGCGTGACTGCACCAAAGCAAGTTGTGCTTCCTGCCGGGAATTTTACAATTTCAGAAACGGACCCACTTCCACAGCAGCTCCAAGCTCTTCCACCATTGTTCTGTATATGTTGAAGGTTGTACTATCTACATTGGTGTAAAGGGTAAGTCAAGGTCGCCGTTCATGAAAATGCCAGTTTTTTTTCCACATTACATGCTTCGCTCGCGCTATCGCGCTCGCTGCGGCTTAACGCGTAACATCAGAAACCGCAACCAAAAACTTGTCCAGCTAAACTTCATGCGCCGGAATCTAGATAAGACAGCAAGCATGCTAGGGGCTTCTGCACAAGTAGGCCCTCAAAAACCGTTCTTTCGGCTACATGCCGTAGGGAGGCCACTATAGCACGAGCTAATAATTTCTCCCAAGAAAAGCTGGCCCTTTGTGACAAAGAAGTCTTGGTTGGTTGTCATCCATGGAAATCTTGCCAAGAACCATTTAAAAATCTTTCTTTCGATGGCAGCTGCTGATGCTGTAGGCTAATTATTTTCAGATTCCTATCTCAACTAAGCCATCCCTAGCCTTCCAACCTTTACCATCACCATTTGTACACCGACAAAGTTTTTACAACTCTAAAAGTGGATTTGACTAAAGTTCGTAAAAATTAACTCCATCCAACTGACAATGCATTATTAGTTGATCAGTTTTCTAAATGATTGAACGTGACGAAAACAAAGAGCGCCCAAGTTTTAAAATTGATGAACTACAGCACAGAAAGTATAACAAAAAACTGAACCTTTGATGGTGTTAAAATGACCATGAAAACATTTTTTCTTAATTTATTTCATAAGATGACTCTTATGCAGTCATCAGTTCCATCATGTGCAACATCACACAAACGACTTCAGTCTGTGGATCATTGTCACATGAAAATGCATCAGGAAATTTCCACTCTTTAGGTTATAGACTGTCCAGAATAGTACGCCTTACAAACCACAACAAGTAAAGCTGCCAAAACTGAAGTTACAAAGCAAGAGACTATGGCTAGTCTAGAAATGGCAAGAAAGAATCTAATAACAATATTAATATAAATTTTAACCACTAGGATGCAGTAAGGAATTGGAAGGGGCAAAAGCCAACTAACACCAAATCCTGGTCAAGTTAAGGGTTTAGGATCTGAGATGCTTGAGCAAGTGTAATGGGATTACATCTTTTGTGTGGAGACGCGTTCAGGTCTTTTTAGAAACCGGCCAAGTGATGCTGAATTCAGGTTTTGTCGGAAGATGGCTGCATTTTTACTCGAAATGGCTTACTCTGAAAGGGAATTGCATTCTGGGATCGCCCGTACTACAAAGAAGTTTCGCCTACACTCTAATGTAAACTTGAGCTAGATTACAACTAGCGGATTGTAAATGCTCAACAATCGTGGCGTTTGGCTCTGTTATGTTGAGCACCGGCAAACGGCAACTACAATGTCGCGCGTTTGACGTCGAAGCAAATTCTTCAACTTAAAAGATCGAAAAATGGTTGACACTTACACCACCAACAAGACTTACAACCAGTAAGTCTTTTAAATTTTCGAAGACAAGTCAGTTCTTTATCAGAAGTTAACGAAAAACGAAGAAAAATGAGAGCGTGTCACATGTTGGATTTTCAAACGGCTCCTCCGAACCCAGCAAATTTTTGGTTTTGGTTCCGGTTCTTGTTTCGGTCATAAAGTTATAGTTCAGTTTCGGTTTTGGCCGAAACCCACGAACCGGTTTAGGTTATGGTTTCGGTTTCGGCTGAATCCTGTGCTGCAGTTTCGGTGAAGCCGAATCCACTGCTGCCTCCAGAGGGCCCCATCACAGATCCAGCTTTCATCTGCCATGACAAAAAATAATAAATACAATTTTTCTGTCAATCCGTATTTTATCGTAATTGTAATGGCTTCGTTGCACTGGAAGGAGTTGAAGCTTTCATCTCTATTTATTTATCAAGCAAAGCTTTAACTTATTGAATGAAGCCCTGTTCTGGTTAATGGATTTAAAACGACTTAATGGTTTTAAAATTAAAATAAAAAAAGGCTATGACGAACAAGAAAAAAAAAAATACAAAAGAAAATCTTGAAGTCTTTTTGCAATATAGGCCTAGACAGTTTTTGTTAAATTCGGAAATTTTTTTTGGATGGGGTTACAGGGCATGCATGGATTTTCTCAGCCTAGGGCCAGAAAATGGGTAAACTGGGCTCTGCCTCCCAGTCTAGATATATGTCTATGAAAAACTCATAATTCAATGATTATATCCTTGTTTTTTGTCTAATTATTAATACTGATATTATTCAGGTTAGGTTTTGGTTTCGGTAGTGGTTTCGGTCGAAACCGTTTTACTGGTTTCAGTTCTGGTTTCGGTTTCGGTTGCCAGTTTTGGCAGTGATTTCGATTTCGGCCGAAAGGGAAAAAAAAATCTGTTTCGGTCGACCACTAATTAACACTCAACAAGGGGCCCACTTACATGCACTGAAATTCTTGGCGATGAAAAGATTTACTTCGATAAAAATCCCCCTTAACATCTGGGCCCCACTTACAGGCTGATCAACAGCTTCTTTCTCACGGAGGTAGGAGTCAAGCTTTACATCCAGTAGGGTAGTCAGAATTAATTTAAAGGCCTAGTGAAAACACATGCAGGCCCATCTCAGTAAGAATAATTTGTCTCATTTAAAAAGCTTTTCAAAAAAAATGATTTCATCCACATGATGAGGTTAGTCGGTATTTCCAATATTTATAAATTTCTCTTATGGCCTACTTGACTTGTTTTAACTTGACTTTCCTACAGACAATGACTGCAGGGAATGCTTATCTCTAACATGGGGATTTATCTACGAAAACAAGAATCTAATCCTTAAGTTTCTTTCTAAAGGAATCATGAAACAATCCAGTCGTCTATGGGAAAGATAATTCTACCGGAAGAGCATGCAAAATATAAAAAAAGCAGCGGTAGTTTCTTTTTATCCTTTGTTTCAAAAACCCTTGAATTCTTTCCCTTGCTGACCTAGTTGCACTGTAGACATGATCATAAATTCTATGCCCTATCGCGGAATGTATTAATTGAAACTGAGTCACCACCACAGTTTAGTAGAATATCAGGTAAGCTACCCCTATGCTGGTGCTACCCCTAAAACACGTGCTATTTCATCAACCGAAAGTGCAGCTTCTTTTTGACATAAAAAGTTTTATGCCCGCTATCGTCAGTGACAGCCCATTAAACAAAGGAAATGGCTTTAATACAGCCAACACGGGTTAAGGGAAATGAAATGCACATTTCAACATTTTTTCATGAAAACTTCTTTAAACATTGATCGATTGACATGATACATGATCAGGTGGTTGCATTCTAACCATTGGTTACTAAAGCTGTTGATAACGGAAATAGAGAGTTTTAGGACAGCCGGAGATCCTACCAAGCCTAGGCCTGACATAGGTTCATTTTCTGACGAAATAATAATTACAAAAGTCCTCACAAAATGAGGTGACCTATGGCATATGACAAGACAAAAATATTAAACGGTGTGAAAGAGTCATGGTATCGATTGGATTCTCCATCTCAAAATATTTAACATTTACAGTAAATCAGTCCTTAGCAGATTGGCACTCATTATTATAACAAAAATTAATCGATATTGTCGAATTAACGTCCTTTTCAACTGCTAATGTTATTTGTGTACGGCAAGGAACAAAATTGCGACGAAATAGGCTATCTAGGATTCTTCACATGCCACAATCAACATGAGATATTTCTGGGTCCCTTCTCTTCCCGAATGCACGTTGATTGGCTAAAGCTAGGATTGAACCCGAGACCTCGGGCACATGACAGTATGGCTTACTATTCAGCCAACCAATTTTGTGTAGGGTTTCTTGGCGTTTATACCAGAGCTTACAAACCTTGTAAGTGCTTTTATTTCATTTTACCGTTTATAAGGCCTAATAAAACGAGTCCTGAAAAACCCCCCAAAAAAAGCAGTACTTGGTCCTTGAAAGTCCTTCAAGAAAGAAACGCACAAATTTCAAAAACAACATATTATAAGACATTATCCACTAATTTTCTACAAACTAATACTCGGATGTTAAACTGTCTGTTTGTCTTCATCAGGCTTCTAAAATTTGATTTGAAGGCTTGGATTTACTACAATTGTTTGTGGTAGATTTGAATTCAGCGGTTGTTGCCTCCTGTATTTGTCAAGTTGCGGTTGTGTACTTCTATTTCCATTCTAGCTGTTCAGTGAGTTCCTGTTGTACGATGTATTGCATAGGCCTACATAGTTGGGTTTGATGGC
>JAHWFP010170871.1:0-12355 GCA_023313725.1 Lithobius niger
AAGATTTCACTTTTTTAGTTGAAGCACGAGTGGCACATTACATAACACATGTCATGGCGTTCGTTTTAACCAAACTGCTTCGTGATTGGTTAAAAATAATACCGAAATAGTTTAGAATATAGCTTAATAAATTTTATTAGTCTGAGAATTCCAAAGGATACTTTAAATAAGAATTTATGAATAACATTGAGAGCCCACAAACGAGCTGTAAATGATACTAAAATTTTTAAAAGTACAAATTACTGGTGCCATCTAGTTTTTAAAATTGAAAGTTTTAGGTGTCTAGTTCCAAAGGTGGTCGAGGCGAGTCTCTGTCATCGGTCAAACGCTAGGACACCAACCTAATGCAAGTCTGTTACTCATCGTTCCTACGGAACTTTTCATAGACTCATGTCTCTACACACTGAAACGATAGGGCTCTGTGGTCCAAGGACTAATTTCCGTGATACTTTGTTCCCTTTGTTGTAGACTCATCAGACTTGACAGAATCACATTCCATCGAGTTTTATCCGGGTAAGTTTTCATATTGAATGAATTTCGTGTAGGCTATTGTAATAGCATAATTAACAGTATGTACCCCAACTATTTACGACGTTCAACAACTAAAAAATGTACACTGATGAATGAAAAATCACTAGTTTAAAAATCTGTTTTTCTTTTAATAACGTCTTATTTTGGAGGTGGTTGGAGAGTTGAAATCTGCCAACGAAACATAAACAAATTCCATTATAAGGCACGCTTTCTGTCTGTCTATGGAAAGTATTTTTTTCTTTTTTAATCTATACTCTTTCAGTAAGTAACGTTTTTTCCCACGTTTTGGTATCAGTATCTTTCTAGTCAATGTGTTATTTAATTTTTTTTTTACCACAATTTTACACAACCAATGGATTCTGACTCGCCATTTTACCCACTCATTCAATGTGAGTGGTCTGGCAATCCCTGCACTGAAGCCTGTACGAATTACTTTAGTGTCACGTAATGGTTTTTTTTTTTTGTCATCAATATTAAAAAATAATTTCCTAAACTGGAAGCAACAGCCTTGAACTGTTTTAATTTGCGCTTTAATTCCGAACAATTTTTTGTAAAAAGTGATAACCCACTTTTGAAAATTCACCACTACGCCTTACAGTTCCGGTGGAAAGTGGCACATGTTGAACTTGTCTGAAGCTATGTTTTCATTGTTGTTTCTAACTGTGTAATATGGTTCTGCTGAGTCTGATGAGTCCACCACAAAAGATATGAAGCACCACCGGCCTTTTTGAATTGCACAAGGGCATGGTTTATTAAACCCTATTTTTAAACTATTTGTATTGTTTTAATGTGTGCCAAGGTGAGTATTTCTGAAGGAATTTGTTTCTGAGAATTTGTTTTTGAAGAATTTGTTGACTGATCACGATCGTGCTTTTCTGTGTTTTCACTATCAACCTTAGTAGCCGATAAAAATCTTATTGCCTATTTCTAAGAAAACATAGTAAAGTCTAACCCTGCGTTTTACGACTGTATTTAAAACTGGTGCACATCCCTGAACACGACTAATTCGAGGACCAAAGCAAAGAGCCAATAAAAAGTGGATTGGAAGCATGTCGGGTTTCTTTAGACTTATTTTAGAACAATAGAAGTCAGTCACTCATACCATATCCTTGCAGTAGAAGCTACCATGGCTTAGAAGGAAAAAATATTTTGTTTGTTTTTGTTTGTGTTTCTGCTTCGTAAGTTGGTACTTTAATGAATAGCACTATAGTTTGTTTTGTTGCTCATAAAGTGATTGTGAGCTGAGTACGACTAAATTAATATTGCGAGCATTTCCTAACGTTAGCAAGAACCTATATATGCCCACAACTTTCAACTGTGTTAATTTTAAAAGACATGTCAACTTTGCACTGTTAAACTTTTCCGTAAAATGGCGGTGCAAAGACCTGGTAATTCTTTCCTGTTTTTTCAGTAGCAAAAGTGAAGGCATAGGTCCAAATCCAAAACTGATCCGTATGAGGAATATTGGCTTTGTGCATTAAGGTGTTATTATTTCCCTAATCTTTACATCTAAACACGTTTTCACATCTCTAATCATTCGGCTGCAAAATGATTGGCAACATCAGAGACTAATTACCAGCCCTTCGTACTGTAATTTTACGGAAACGTTTAACCATGTATTTCTTTCGAACTTTAGAGAGATAGCTCTGCCTGATTTCTGGAGGTTTGTGGATCTGGTAAACCCCTGAAAAGGGGACCTTGGCAAATTCCCCACCAGGACTGATGGTTAGGGTAGCGTGAGAGACTATCATGCTCCTTTACCAGCCATGGGAACTATTCTGGCCAATTTTGGACAATCTTTCAGCCACAACGACGATCAGAGGTTTCTTGGTTTAAATCTCCGGGTTGGCTTCTCCATTTACCAAGCTCCTCCCTTCTTCTCTCAGAAAATTCTGATAATGTTCAAAATTGAGCAGGTTCAGCCACTTGAGCATTAAATTGCTTCGGCTGACTTAAGCTCGAAGAAATTAGTTTAAAAAAAAAGTACGTTACAAATTTGTGTATTTTGGAATGAACGTGCTATAATCAAGCCAACTGTATTCAGAATCAGCTTTCTAATAATAAAAGGTGTACAAAGCACTTAATTTATTGATATGTTAAATATTTTAATTTTTTTCTTTTAGATCATGGGCACCATTTTGACGTATCTCATAGTACTGATGCAGTTTCGGCCAGAAGATGCAACTGAAAGCACAGGATTATGCGGAAATACAACTTCAGAAAACTGCTCAGTTGTAGCCATCAATAACCATCAATACCGTATTTGTGCAGTTAATTAGTTATGCTACAAACACTAGGGCTAATACTTTCACCTCATTTAACATTCATATCTTACGAAGATATGTGTGCTGCTTAAACACATAAATATACATGTGTCATTCGCATTTACAGGTTAAAATTTATATAAACGTAGTAAAGCTGAATGATTACAAAGCCAACAATGTATGCTAGTTAAAAATTAGAAAAAGGCAGTGCTTTAAACCGTATTTGTACATTGCTGTCACATAGACCAATTTACATAATGCCAGGATTTACAGAGTGCCAGGAACATGTCCGACAGGTGCTCGGCATTTTACTCAGTTAATTTCTGATACTCGTAAAACTCATTCAATGACCAATTAAATCAATAGCTTCTGCTTTCATCAAAAGTGACGTGAATTGCTTTAGAATCTGTTGGATGCATTAATGAGCAAAATGGCGGCCAATGTCGCGAATGAATTGTTAAGAACGTATGCTCACTATCATTGTTCATCATCACGCTTGAGTGTAAAAACCTTGTCAGAAATGCCAATGACAGCAACTAAAATGAAGCGTAGGGAACATTTGGTCAGTGGTGCCACGGATTCGAATCAAACGGTAAATTTTCCAAGTGTTTCAGTCAAAATCACAACTTGCAGCATCGTAGTTTCCAACTTTAACAACGACTGCCATTATTAATGTTCTCTACTTATCGTGAGCGATTATAGCGGGACGACCTGCAGCACGATGTGTATTATCTTAACAGAAAATTTTGCTGTTAATAGGAATGTGGAGAAAAAATACTGTAGCTGTACAAATCATTGTCGTTTGTGGAAATTGGGTTGAAGAGCTGCAGCAATACTAAAAAAACTGACGCTTATGATTGTCGCACAAGTCCTTCATTGAAACCTATATTGATAAAAGCTGTTCTAATAGGCTATTGCTGACTGTCTGCTGGCTAGGTTTCCTCATGTTAAGTTCCATAGACCATATAGCCAGGGCTATATACACTAGTTTGTCTTCGTCGATGAAAATTTGTGTACAGGTGCTGTACAGTGCTGACTTCAGGAGCGAAGGTGTAAAAATGCAGGTTCGTAAATGGAAATACTATAACCATTGTTAGTATTGTCAGCATTGTGTATTGTAGGCCAAGTATGCATTCAATCAATTGTGTGATCTGCGACAGCAATATGTGACCGTGGGACCGACACATGATTGTGATATGAATTCAGTGCTTTGCCGCTTTATACACACACATAGTAATAATAATAAATCTAAGTAAAGAAAGAAACAACTGAAACCTATAAAGAAAACCCGTCGCAGCATCTAGGAAGATGTAGGAATGTAGCTCACACGATTATCAACAAAAAATATTGACCTAATTTCAGTCCATACTATCTACCTTGATCTTATTAGATCTTAATCTAGTTACATCTTAATCTAATTGCATAAAGAAGTTTGGTTGGATAACGTAGGATTGCGTGGACTAAGAGACGATTACCCACGATTCCCCTAAGAAACTTAGGGCGCGTTTACGAAGTTGATTTCGATGTGTACGCGTGACGCTCGACGCTTGAAAGTAGAGCTTTTTCGATGCTCGACCCTTAAAAGCTAGCATTTATAAATCTGCAGCAAGTGAAGGAACGCTCGCATTAGGTGTGCAAGCATAACGCAAATATTAACTAGATGATCGGTGAACGTTGAGAGACGCACGCTTAGTTGTTGCATGCTGGGATAGGAAAATAACAGCATAAACGGATTCCTTTCACACCACAAGAAAGGAAAATGTGGTGCACTAAAAGGGTGAATTCCCAAAATAGACTGCCAAAAAATAAATTACGGTGTCTTTGTCTCACATGGCATCGAATCTTGCCACTGAAGAAGTGTGAAGTTTTTAAACTTCATAGTTGGATCGTAGTAGCGGCTTATATTAGCAAGCTCATGCGCACAAAATTTACAAACGATGCAGCGTGGAGTGGTGACGTCGTAAACGGTGGATCAGGCCACCCCCTTGAGCAGTTGTTAGCACGAGTGTTGCGTACCGAGCAAAGCGTTGCTGTATCGCTCTCATGCCGGGTTTAGGGCACGTTTACGCAACCACTCGCTTTTGCATTCTCGCAGCTAGAAGCTAGAAATCACCTCAAATTCCAACATGGCGGCGGTTTTATGTCTGCCGCCTCGCAACGAAAACACCAAATAACGTGAGTTCAGAAGCGTTTGGGAAAATTGTTTCGTCATGAGGAATTCTTTATATTATTAGCACGGATTATAAGACTGCAAGTATTTACTCAAACGATGTCGGATTTAGCTAATCCATTTAGCGTTGTTACCATGGCAATGTCACCTTTGCCATCGCGATTGAGTTCTAGCTGCGAGAATGCAAAGGCGAGTCGTTGCGTAAACGCGCCCTTACGCAACGACAATTTTCTAGCTTACTAGTTTTTACTTTGTTAATACTAAATCTGCTGCCTGCTTCTCGCCTTTACCGGAGAATGCGGCTTTCGAACGCATGGCAACAACGCTGACACAGGACCTTCTCCTCGTACCTCGCGGCATGACATATGATACGTGCAACACGACAGCGTCGATTTATCACAACAAGAAAACAATTTTTACTGCAGTACAAGACGGTGGAACGATTTCTGAATGCCGGCATTCGATGAGTTGTCTTCGATTCGATAACTCCGAAATGGACGCCATGTTGGATTTTGAATTCTCGCTGCGAGCAGCTATTTATTCTACCGTCGGTTGATCATTGCTAGAAGCTGTTATTTGAGCGAGAATAGCAAATGTTGGAAATGGCTGAAATAACAACAATGTTGTAGCAATGTTTAAAATGACTGTTGCACTTTGTTCTTTATCCGTGTTGTTGTTTATGATACAGTTAATTTGTTATCTTTTACCGCATTCATTAAGTAGAAACGGGAAACTAATCGTAAATAAATTACGGTTGACTAGCAAATAGCTCCCGGCAAGCGAGATGGCCTCGTTTCGTAAACATGCCATCAGTGTGTTATTTCACGAGACGATACCATCCCTTGCTATAAAACACCGGGCGAGATCTTGACAAAAGTTTAGGGATTGTTTTTCGACAGAGGTCCCGGTTTCAACTGCGGGGTTTTAAGGGCGCTGTTGAACTGGGTGCCGGAGAAAAAATGTTTAACTTGAGTTAATAAACAAGCACCGCAAGATGCACCAATTCACCAAACCAACATCATGCAAAGAAAACACTTGAAGGCAAACTTAGTTTAAACCAATTCAGTTTTAATGAAAGTAACTCGGGAAGGTTTAGTTCAGAGCACGCAGCAAATTGGGAAAAGGACATTTCGTAACGGGTTCATGTAACTCAAGAGTAACTAGTGGAACACTCGCAAGTATGTTATCATCAGCTTAGCGCTGAGGAAAAGCTTAGCTATTTTCGTACACTCCAAAACCTAGTTGCGTCTCATGACGCAACGGGGGGGGGGGGGGGGCCACTCGAAAATACGGCATCACGCTACGGGACGAATTCTTATAGTTGGGTTGGACAGATGGGAGAGAAAGGGCATCACGCTACGGAAAAACATTATCTAAAACTACATAACGTGCTATTGATGCCACGCAACGGAAAATTCGAATCAGCAAGGAAAATATTTTGCTTGTGTGTTGAAATAATAGTAAAATAACTATGAAACGGTCTTCAAATAGAAAACATTTCTTCCAGCGAATTTAACGTCAACAAAATGGCCAATATCTAAATGATTGGCAGTTTGAATTGTCGATTATCCTTAATCAAGGTTATATCCGATTGAAATCTATATTCCCGTGACTGCCACAAAGAATTTACACTATGCTCAACTACAGTCCAAGATTATGTCTTGACCCTACGGATGCAGCACGTAGAACGATTTTCAGACCTAAACTCAAGGCTCTCCAGCTTGTCTTCAAATTCGGTGATTGGTGGAACGAATTCTCGTGAGAAAGCAGCTGTTAAGTTTAAACCAATCAAAATGAAATCGCCACAACGAGTAAGGGTTCATTCAAGATACTGTCTGTTATAACAAGTCGCTTGTACCAATAAAAGTCATTCGCACGTTACGAGCTTAGTGACAACTTGGAATATCCTGGTGCTGCTAACTTTACCTAAACGTGTTCGGTCGATAAATAACAAAACTTAAAGAGCAAATAATCGGCTGGCATGCAATGCAAATGAAAAGTCGAAAAGAATAGGTGATTGGCATTTATTTTTGGGAACTAGCCACTAAAGAAAGAATGGGTATTGTAGAACTGGTGATCACTAGTTTATTTTTGTAATATTCTATTCTGGAAGAAAATAAAGTGAAGTTATGTTTACGAATTTCTCCCTCCCCACCCCCTTTAGTTACTTTTTTCAAGTATGAGTGGTATCTTTTTGGCATTCCTGGACTCGGCTGTTCTACCTGTGCAACATAACTCAACATAACACAACAAAAGAGATTCAACTCAAAAATTAAACACCATTATTGCATCATCAACCGACAAAGCAAAAAGATCTTAGGCGAATGATCCTATGATCCTACTTCCTAGGTAAATATTTGTCCTTCCCCGTCCCGAGTTAACCTTAGGAGTTGAAGAGGACATTAATTCGCCAATTTTACAAAGCAACAATAATCCTTGAAATACATATAATAGCATTCTATAAGAATTAAAAGCAATAGTAAGAGAACGCATAAACCCCCTTCAGGTTTGGTGTATAGTGATGCCCACAACGCTGCGTCATCTTTTTACATATTGGGTGTACAAAAAAACTAATCGTACAGTGGAATTACCAAATGATTTTGAAGTGTCGAAGCTTATAATTGAGCCGTGGGAGTCAGTCTGACAAAGAAAAGCCTTTTTTTATTGTAGTGTCATCAAAATCTAGAAGCGTGCTAGTGCTTCGCCCGTCAAGTTCAAATTTGTTGGCATTCCATGGCGTCCAATTGTTGCCATCTGATGGTTGGCGTCTGATTGTCGGCGGCTTGCCTCAAGATGGCGAAGGATGTATACGCCTTGTTGAGGGATCTGCTGAAAAAGAAAGTTTTGACAAGCAAAGACATCAATACGGGGATCGTTACTGATGAGGTTTTTGCAGTGGAAGTCAAGGAAGTGGAAAGGCGTGGTATTCGCTGGAAAATATATGTGAGTAGGGTGTTCAGACTAGAAATGCAAAGTCGTGTAACAGCAACGAACATAGCGACAACAATGAAACGGATCCAACACTGGTGGACATTGAAAGACAGGCGGTACTGAAAACAGTGAGGGATCTTTTTAGTGCGGTTGTATCTGGAAGCCAACAAGGAGATAATGAATAGCTTGAAGCGAAAGAATCCGAACAAGCCAGAAATGTTACACTAGACGCCGGGTTGCATTACAGAAGCCAATCGTCCTGCGCAGAGAACGAACACCAGCAACAGAATGTGGAGTGACACCAAGGGCCGTGACTAGATGGTCTATTCCATTAATATGCAAAAACCGCCGCTGTACCACCCAGTGACGGCACTCTAAGAGGAAGTGACGCACAGACTCCTCGCAACCACCACATGCACAAACCGGCGACCGCACCCATCCAAGCTGGAACAGGTGAGCCTGAAGTGGGACATGCCCTGTACGTAACCTGGAGATCACACCTGCCTCTTAACGGGAGAAGCTGTTGAGGGCTCTAGGACAGACGACAGTGGGGGTGTAACCCAAACAAACTGCAGCTTACCAACCCTGAAGACCACTCAGCTGCCCACTCTCTCACGAAAATTCCCCTGACAACCGGGCGCAGATCTCTTGGGCCCAGAACGAAAGTAACCCCGTTAGCACCCTTAGTGGAACTCCGTCTGGTGTTTAAGAAGCTAATAACAATCAAAAGTTTGAAGTGTCGACTCTTAAAGTTGACTTTCGTCAAGTTTGGAATCGAACATCAAAGTATTCACAAAGTGGATAGTCCCATATTTAGTGTATCCCTTTATGCACAATCCAGATGTTGACGCATGTTCCATGAAAGTGTGGATGGCTGATCGATGGATAGACCTGGTTTTTTTGCATGCTACTGGGAACCCGTCGTTGCAAAGCTTGGTTGCTTGGCTTTGGCAATTCTGTAAACCTTGTGGCATTTGTTGGTAACTTTAATGCACACCATTATGACTGAGGCTCTTTGAAGACTGATACCAAAGGTCGTAATTTTACGAGTGCAATTGACAGCCTGGGTCTGGCCGTTATTCAAAATGGGACTCCTTTGTTTGTGCGATGGCAGGGGGGTAGGGATCAAGAGTCAGTTTTAGATATGTTCCTTTGTACTATGATCCTTGCTGACATTTTCAGCTTCTTCGTATCGTACGACCAAAAAGAAAGTGACCACTTCCCGGTCATACTGCGAGCGAGCAATGGTAAAGTTCGGTTAGATTGCAATAGCAGAGTGAGACGGAGTGTAGACAATGGTATTCCTGCGGACTGGGTTACCAAGTATATCAAACGCGATTGCCCCAAAAGGAGAGCGGTGCGAGACATATGCAGGACATATCGGCGATGGAATTCAGTCCCAGGTGAGGAAAGATGGCTGAACTATAGGGCAATTGTGAAGGAATCATCGTTTCTAATTAAGTCTGAGAAGTCTAATTATGTGAACCAATTGTGCGACCGTGTTATGTCAGTCGGATCACTCGTGTTAGCCTGGTGTGCTCTTTGTTCTCAAGATCAGAATTTCACACTCGTGGACTTACGGCTCACAGAGTCACGTCATATTGGGGGGGGGGGGGGGGCAAGCAAATGGCAATGCGTTCAATGAACGCTTTGCTGCTGTGTATGCACTTCCGAGTGGTGTGCGCCCCATTCGGGCACTAGTTGATGCAGCTCCGAGTGTCAACGATTTGAATTTTGATCTTTCTGAGTTGTATGCAGCTTTGTCGCAGTGCAGAGTGAGCAGTCCAACTGAGGTTGACCGGATTTCTTATACGGATCTGCATTATCTCTCGCCTACTGCAAGGGACGACCTCTTGAGTAACTTGCAAAACCTGCTTGATAGGAGTAGTGTGTCTCCATCCGGGACGTTTACGATCCTTGTGCCTGTTCACAAAGCAAGCTGCGACAGATCGAACCTTATGAATTACACACCAATCACGCTATTGTCTTGTATTCGAAAGATTTACGAGCGCAGGCTCATGATGTTCTAACGTGGTACCTAGAGTACCACGAGTGATTGGCTCCAATACAGTTTTTTTACAGAAAGGGCAGAAGTGCAGAATGCCATCGTGTTTCTTCTGTCTGGTATCAGGGAAGCCTAGATCCATGGACAGGTTGTTGTAGCCGTCTTTCTAGATATACGGGCAACTTACGACACTGAGTATAGAATGGGTCGACACCTCTCTGCGCAAATCTGTGCCTCTCTGGGTGTTGGAAAGAAGCTGTAGTCGCATTGTTGGGCATGCGGATATATATCAATTGGATAAACGGCTTCTGGTCGTCTGATGCAAGCGCTCATCGGGGTTTGCCCCAGGGGAACTGTTTGAGACCCACTTTGTTCGTGGTTGCAATTGATGATATCCTTGTTTAAATGTGTTTTGCCTATGCTGCGGCTATGTGGTTTGTTGGTAACGATCCACTGCATGTAATGGCGTATGTACTATGCTCAAAACTTCTAACTTTAATTTGCTAGGCGGTTAGTTTCTTGTGCCAGCAGTGATTGTTAAGCCGCCAACAATGAAATTTATGGCCAGGAGGTCGTAGTCGATATTCCTATAGACAAAGCCATTGTTACAAAAAGAAAAAAGATAACTGGCTGTTGCAGACATAGGGCCTTAGGGATTCGGGCAGATGACCAGGAGTTGTTAACGCTCGTTAAACTCTTTAAACCCTTTAATAAAAAAGAAACCTGGCAAAAGTGCTTATACCGCACGCATTTGGTCCTCATCGTGGATTTTGAATAATGAACCATTGTTACAAAGCCATTGTTGCAGAGCCGCTAGTGAGGAAGACATTTTTGCAAGTTTAGTCAAGGCTTTGGTTATTGCTTGATTGGCGCTCGTTTTACAGGGGTAATTTCTCTCCCCCTTCCCCTTCGACATAACTTGGTAAAAGAATTCTTGCCCACTCCAGCTGCAAAGAAAAGCTGGTTTTGGGGTCAACAGCAGTTCAGATGTTAATTTTGTTAGTCAAGCCTATCATTGGTAATATTCTTAATTACGCAAAAACTAATTAATCAGGAAGTAATTTTGAATTTTTAGGAAAGTGAGCACTGGCAATGTTGCAAAGAAATGTTTTCTTTTTTCATTCGGTATCTAATTTCCCATTCGGCAAAACCTAATAAAGTTTATAAAAATGATTGCTTTACTCACACTAATAATAAATTAGAAAACAAAAACGAACTCGTTTGATGGTTAAATTAAGGGTTAAATGATCCGAAATCGAAACAGCTAAGGGACACAAATAAACTTTCCTGTAAAGTTTCCGATAATGCATTGTTGCTGTACTGTTTGGTCCACGTAAAACTTTACTGTTGTATTCAAATGTTTTAAATATTTTTACACACGATAGATCAGCTAATGATTGGTGCAGTCTAGTTGACTAAACAACATTGCCTGAAAAAGTTTAAAAACTAATCATCTTAGCGTGCTTAGCACAGCTCTAGAGGTAATAAGGGTTCGTGCGAGTTCTTGAAAACCTGAAAACGTTCTGGAAAGTAATAATGAAATTCCTTGTCAGGAAAAAGTGCTTAAAATCTTGAAAAATGATGTATCATCAGTAGGGTGATTAACGGAAAGTGGACGAAGTGGCTGAAGAACACAGAAAAATTTAGCCAAGAAAGTAGTCGAGTGTGTAGCTTTATATATTCTGTCTTTATTTGGGCATTAAAAGTTTTGAATTTTTGGCTGTGGCTTTAATTGTATTTACGTGTATAATGGTTGAATGCATCACGAACATTGCGCGCCACCAAAAACCTTTGGCACCAGCTTCTTTTATGAGCTAGGTTGATGTGTAACGTGATGGATTCATTCAAACGTTTGGCAAATTTATCAGTGGCTTATATAACTTCAAGAAAAGAAATGCTGCCCACACATAGAATATTTTCTATCTTTCCTAGAAACAACTTTCTTTTTTTTAAATAGCCTAACTGACGCCATTTGTTTTCCAGTACTGCTATTGTCTTACTGCACAAGAAAAAAAACTAATACAGAGTGATTTAAATAAGAAATTGCCATGTGAACAGGTGGTACCCTCGATTAATACATTTTCGATGAGAGACATGGCATTTCGTCAGATTACTACGCACTAAAGCAAGTAGGACAGTAGACGAAAATAAGTTTAGAATGCTAAGGCTATACCTGAACTCTCATAGCAGGGCCCCAAATCGGCCAACTATGGTAATATTGTCCCCATTGTTATGCCAAACGAACGGGTTGGCTGTGGGAGGGAATAGATGCTTCCAATTATTTACTTGGAAAGAAATCATTAAATTTACGTTTCGTCTGGCCTAAACTTGCAAAAAAAAATGTACTTCATCCATAAGTGACTGTTCTAATAAGTGTGGGCTTGAGTAGGTGATGAGCTCCCCCCCTTCGACCTCAACACTCAGATCACCACCAGAAAATAAAACAATAAAAAA
>JAHWFP010170871.1:12455-33203 GCA_023313725.1 Lithobius niger
CCCCCCCCCCTACCCTTTCGACCTCAACACTCAGATCACCACCAGAAAACAAAACAATAAAAAAAATTGCAGGCTAAATTTGAAATCAAATGAATAAATTTAACTTTCATTTATTTTATTTTTCATAAGTTAACTTTTAATTTCATTTAAATAAAATAAAAATAGATAACACCTGACAATAGTAGACCACCCGTGTTAGAGATGCTAAGTGTAACCATAGATAAACCCAAGATATGGGTTCAAGTAGGCCTACTGAATTTGTTTGTTGGGAGGGGATACGAATGACCGAGAGACAGTTTTAATACCAACAAAAGGAAAAGTAATACAGATTTTATGCAGTCCGCGATATCAATCTACTCCAAAACTAAACTAGTTAAAGATCTTCGCCAAGCGTTTCGGCCGTGCGAAGTCTTGATATAAAACGCCAAGCTCTTTCGCCAAGCTAATCCAACCGAGTAATAGTTCGAAGGTTAAATGAAATATATGAAAATTGCTTACAGCGCAATTTTCAATTAGTTCATTTAACGTTTGAAGCCTTAGTCGGTGGGATTAGCTTGTCAAAAGAGCTTGGCATTTGATATCACGACTTCACACGGACGAAAAGCTTGGCGGGAATTCTTAAGCTTTGTTTTGGGGTAAATATTAGATCTTTTTGGTCTAAATTAATGTAATTCGTTTAAACAAAATCAATTTGAGATGGAAACACCAATCTTATTGTTTGGTCCATTTCTTTTTTTTTTTTGTAGTTGGCTTTCGTTACATTTTGAGGACAGCAGTTACTTTATTTCAAATTATCAGTATTTCTTATTAGTACTGAAGTATCTCCTTGCAAATGCACGAATTCATTTAATGTTCAGTTTACTGGAGTTAGCTTTTCATTAATGTTTATCAATTACAGTTTTCTGGAAACAAACACTTGAACTTCAGTCTACGTCTTGCAGCTGGCGTTTGCTGATTGGCATCGTTGCATGATAACAATATTTAAAACAATGTAAAACAATCATTCTAGTCGTTCAGAGAATCAGAAAGGTCCGTATGGAAAGGGGACATCTACAGAGCAATATCTTATAAAATGAGCAAATAATTAGCTTTATTCACCGCATGGAAGAATTTATTTTTGTGAAACGAAAATATCGTTTGCCAGTAACTAGTAAATAGTAATTAAGCAAATTTCGAAGTTATTCACGTCGTTTTTTCGACAAGAAAACGGTAAGCTGTGTCACTAACAGTGAATTTTATGTTGACAGGCGACCAAAGTCTCCTGATCAAACAAGTTTCAGCATTTTCTGTTGCGTTGTTTATTATCCTGAGATGGCTGAAAACAGCCAAACTACTTTGCTGTAAAGACACAACGTGACTAGTGGTCGTCATGTGCTTATATATATATATTATTTGGATGTTATCGTTTATCTTGGCAGGCAACCCACTAGCGTGTGTATTGATTTGTTTGAGGGTTGGGGAGCATAATGTTGCTTCTCACACCTCATTTGCAGAACTTGATTGAATTTGTGGGAAAATTACATTTGTATGTTGTGCTAACTTTAGTTTGCCTTTCCTAATACTTAATTCTTATTATAATGCCACACGTATTAAGAAATTCCAGTTACGTCAAGCAAGCAAACTTCCGTTATCCGTAAATAAACACTTGTCTTCTTAGCTGCAGCTTCGTCTCTCTTCAAATTTCCGGAAGTAGACACCACATTTAGTGTCAGGTGAAGTGTGTAAGAAGAGGCACAGTCGTGAAAATTTAAAATAGTAGACCAGCTAACATTACAGCTTGAATTTGCATTGTTAGAAGAAGAGTAGGCTATACAGCAACAACTAAATTGTCTAGCTAAATTGTCCTTCTTGTCGTCGTGTGGTATTTAACCCTGTTTCGTTTTGTGATCCCTAAAAACTAAAACTAAAAAAAAAAAATTAAAAAAAAACAGAGCAGCACCGAAACAAGCCATTATTACAACCACATTGTTTATGTTGATGTCGTCAGCATTTTGGCCGGCTGCTGATTGATTGATTATTTTATTGAGCTTATAGGGCTACATACCATTCGCTCACATACTATACTAAACTTACTAACTTAACCTTCCATAACACTAAACCAAATACCCAACAGAGGGCAACGACCACGGCCTGCTGCTTATAGCGAGGCAACAATGGCGTTTAAACAATGCATTGTTCCCCACTCATTGATTCCTTAAGTCTGGTCTAACAATCACAGATGTAGCAACGTAATCATCACCCTGCAAATTATAAAGTTAGAAGTTTTGAGTATAGTACAAGCTGCATTACACAGCATTGTTTAGCACCTTGGCTGAGTGTGTGATGTGTACCTAAACACCAGTGGTGCTGGTTTGGATCTGGCTTGTGCTGAGTCGTGCTGAGTTGTGCTGAGTGTGCTACGTTGATCAGTGTTGTGCGAAGTGTATTTTGGATATATTTTGTTTGTAGTTTTGTAGTTTATATGTATGTATTTAGTTCTGCAGAGCATACGGCTACGGCCCAAGGCTCTTATTAAATGAGTGAGAGAGGACTGTTGCTTTCTCCCGCGAAAACTGAAGTTGTAGTTTTCTCGCGTTTGAAGCCTGCACGGGAAACGCCAGTACGAGTGACTATAGGAGATGTTACTGTCACCTCCAAGCCAACTGTGAAGTACCTAGGTGTAATCCTTGTTGGTGGCTTGGAGTAGGATGTGCACGTGAAACGTCTTAAAGCGTGGATTCAATCGCGTGTGGCCATCTTGAAGGTCTTGGCTAGGCACAAAACGGTTCGAAAGGGTGCACTTCTTGGTGTATGTATGGCTGGACTACCATTTACCTTGTCTTGGTGTGTCTTTACGTCACATAAAGTCCCTTCAAGTCTCTGTCACTGGCTGTCTTCGGATAGTGACCGGAAGCTTAGTGTCTCCCCCAGTCCAAACACTATGGGTTGAGAGCTGCGAGCTTCCTCTAAATCTCCAGGCAAGTGAACTGTTAATGGTTTTGTGCATGCGCAATCTCGGCAGGAATCCATCAGACCCGATCAGAATACATCTTTTAGACTACTGCGAAGTAAGCAGAGATGCACGGGATCTGTTGGGGGTTACCGGAAAGGGTATGTCTCTGGTTATGCAAATACATGAGCTTTGCCCGCTGCAAGTGGCACACACCCAGTCGCTAAGCCTATGGACCTGGTGTCCATCCTTTATACGTACCGAGCAAGCCATAATGTTTGTCTGCACGCTGCAGCAATTGATACACCCAGCTTAAAAACAGTTGAACTTGGCTCCCGAATTCCTCATCGTCAAAATAAATACTTCGTGTTCTAGGGTATAATAATAAGCCACGCTTAAGGTTCACTGCATTGGAATATCAT
This sequence comes from Lithobius niger, assembly GCA_023313725.1. Lineage (NCBI taxonomy): Eukaryota > Metazoa > Arthropoda > Chilopoda > Lithobiomorpha > Lithobiidae > Lithobius > Lithobius niger. The sequence continues at coordinate 15,807 of JAHWFP010170871.1, forward strand.
TGAGGAACTGACATGTGTGTAGTGGATCCTTGTAGTTGTCTATATTTGTTAAAGGGCTGATCCCGAAGTTCGAACACAAGTCACAACACTTAAGTGCATAAAGGTGACGTACCGTATAACGTTATTCCTGCATGATTTTCGATATTGGCTAATTTTGGACTTTCTTCTAAAAACTCAAGGGATATAGCATTTATACAGCTTATTTTTTTCTTTACGATGAATTGTGTATGAAGTTTAAAGACAACAGTTGGCTCAAAAATCTTCTTAGTTTTCACAGTGGTGAATGCTAGGTCTTTCTTGGATGCTAGGATCTTGTGAAATTAGTGGAACGGTGATCGTAACAGTTACAATAAAATCTAATGATAAACTATTTTTTAAATTCATGTGCGAACATTTGTTGCTTACTATATTCACTAATGTCAGGAATGAATGGTAATTAATACAATTCATGGAAGTATGAATTATATCCTTAAATAACGTTTTGCTACTTTGAATTTTTCACTTTGAATTTGACTTTTCACTTTGACTTTGACACTTTGAATTTTTCACTTTTTTTCGTAAAAAAAGTGCGACCTTCTTTTCATCGATTTGTTTCTTTGTGTTTGGCGAAAGAAATTATCTTATCCTTGAAGTCATAAACAGAAATCTCAAACAGTTTCAACTCAGAACTAAAGTTGAGTCTTCATTAAAACCAGTCGTGAACTGCAATGTGCGACTCACTGTATTTTTTCTTACCTCTCTACAATTTATTTCCACCATAGTCACATGATCCTCTACACGCTCTGTCCTCTGAAATGCAGTTAATAGGTCGACTGTACTGGATGTTAATCGAACTAAAAACAGGAATAACATTTTGCAACTCAGTTTCTCGATATTCAAACTCATTTTAACAACAGCAGGAAAAGTATATCTGACGTATAAATGATAAAAAAAACGTTTTAATACAACAGTAAGTTTTCAAGCGACTAATTACTGCAGCATTATTTTGGTATCTGGCACATCAGAGAAAGGTTCATTTTTGTTCTTTTCCTGTTTTGACGTCATATCAGTTAATCTTCGGTAAACATCAGAGGAATTCGTTTCTGTTTTCTAATTAGTGACGCTTTTGAATACCAAGATGTTTTCCTGTGGTCTTTGTTAACAACGTAAACGAACAATGAATTTTGATAGGTTCGCTGGCTCATTCAGAGCAAAGTTTTCCGTTGGTATCTGGTTTATCTGCAGCTCTCTTTCAGCGCTCTTTGCCTTTATTGTAATCGCAGGACAGAAATTTAAAATGAGCGACGGACATTTTAGCTTTAATGTGGCAGGCTGCTGTCAAATCACCTAATAAACTAACTCGTAGTAACTGTAACGCAATAACAATAATTATTTGGAAATAAGAAATAAGTTCCAATTATCCTCGCAAAAATAGTAATGCCAACAGTGGTGTCACTACTATCGTGAGCAACAGTTTGGCAACAACCGTTATTAAGAGTACAGTACATTTTTAAAGAGCTCTCACTTGTACCAAACACACACATACTTTAAACATTCAGGTGCTCTACTATAGTACCGGCCGTACCTTGTGTGAAAACAGCATATGTAACTGGATAGGACACTGTGGCCGCTAAAAGCGCCTGTTAATCGATTCATTTGTTCTGTGCCGCTTTCAGCCAGCCGAGGGCGACAATGACAGTTCAAAGATTGCCAACGTTCCTTCCCTCCCTTGCTACCCTTTCTGGATGCAAGAACCTGTTGCTTTTTTGTTTTGCAAGCACAGAGAAATACCTTAAGAGTGGTGAGTGATAACTTTAAAAACTATTTAAAAATTCTTTTACAGATAATACAAATTTGCTGTAGCCTAGGTCGGGCCGGATATTTTACTGGCCATGATGGGACACGCCAATGCCGAAGCGCATGCGCACGCACTTTTTTTGTCAGTTAGCACTATTTGGCAGTAGATGGCGGGCTCACTGTACGAAAATTCATCGATATGATTTGCTAGGCCAATTCACGAACAGACCTCGAAGAAATGAAATTGGGCACTCGTGGCGGCTATTTTGTCTACCCCTTTATTATTATTGTAGTCGGGCTAGATAGTTTACTGGTCATGACAGTATATATTTAAAAATACATTTTTGTTGGTATTAAGTGGAAAATTGAGGCTTGAATCGTGCTGGAAATTGAATTGTCACTATTTTAGGGGAAAAGATAAGCTAATGGCGTGGAGGTTTGTCTGGATTCGTGCGCATTTTCGAAACAATTAGGCTACAGCGCATTAGCCACGAATAACGCCACTGTAACAAACAACATATTGTACGAATTTACTGTTACTGAATTTCTTTTCACTGCGAGATGGAAGAAAAGTACGCTATATTAAACCAACGCCGAACGAAAGTGACCTCAGCCGAGAATACGTCATAAGAATAACTGGAGATCGTGAGCAAATGATATGCATTTTTTATTTAACTCAAAGCCACCATTCTGAGACAAAAGTAAACGCACTGCTCAAATTTTACTCGAAATTAGAAATGCAAAGTATAACTTGTTACATTAGCAATGCTAAGTCTTCTTCAATCAACTAGTGATGTCTGGGCGTTTACAGTTCGTGTTTTGACGTGCACCTAGCCATCGCACCGTCTGTTTAACGTGTGACACAAAGTAGATGTAACATTAGCTGAATATTTTCATTAACCAAACTGGTTTTATAAATGTTGTTTCGTGGCCAAAATTTATCAGTATCTCACCATCTTCCAGAAGAAAAACTTTCTTGTCATTACATTGACACACTTCGGACTTAATAATGTTATTTTCGACAATTAATGTCACCAAGGTTTCAGCTGTGCCAAAGTATTAACTAACCAGATTTTTATGAACGTGTTATCGTGCGGTTTTCTCCTGATCTCAAGAAATTAGTGGGACGAACTTTCATTTCCGATTTCTTGAGAGAATAATGGTGTCCTCTCCAAGAGTACCAATTTACTCCGTTAGCGTAGGTCTCGTGGTTACCCTTCAGATATTCGCCATTCAAATTTGCTCCATGACAGTGCTTGTACCACCAACCCCCTTTGTACTGAGCCGAACACCGTTCGACGTCGTTTTTGTCTGTCGTGACGAATACCTGATTGTTAAAGAAGGCAGTGAGGTCGTCTCCTAGAAAAAAAAGACAAACTTGTATGTATTCAAGGTGTATAAAAAATAATTGAATAGTACAGGCAGCATTTTTTTTACACGGCAGTACGTAGCTTAAGTGCAAAACGCTAATATGTAATTTGACAAACGAGAAATAACTTGGTGGACAAGCAAACAAGTACCTTGGTAGAATGAGTACTTGAATAACTTGTAAGACACCTTCTGGTGGTAATCTGCCTGACTAAACCTTTCTCAGTAGAACGTAACGAGGCATCAGTCAACAATGGTGGAATGGAACTGAGCCAATCGAAAGGAAGAAGTTAACTTGCACAGACATGAAAATAGAATTAAGAGTTTAATAATTCCACCGAAGAAAAATGAACACGTTCTAGAAGAGAGTTATAAAGATTAATGACTTCTGTAAAGCGGTAGAGGCGAATACTCACGCACACGGAGTATGAGTCCACTAGTGTATTGGGGAGCCTTGGTGACAAAGTTACTTGGTTCCAAATTAATAAAATGTTTTGGAACCTGAATTCTTGAATGGCATTAATCCGGAGAAGCTTACCAATAACTGGAGTCAGTGGAGCCGTTGCGCATATGAGAGTGTCCTAACAGCCAAACCCCATTCTTTAGTTGATCATTTATTTACAGACATTGAGAAGTTCCCATACAGAAGAGAATTGAAAACTGCAGTGAGAGTACAGAATTTTAACTTGAAATGACGTAGCATATTATTGAACAACAACACAGTGGCCAACAACGGATCTATTGTGAAGCTACATTTGATTTTTGGAGCAGCTAGCAAAATACACCTGATTCTACTATGATAAGTGATTTGTTTGTAAATCCGCCATTCCTCAGCAATTCCTTTATGATTGCAACTGACTGATTTCCAACTCAATTTCTCAGGATGTTTATTATTACGCAACGTATGATTTCACCGATTCACTGGAGTAGGTTGCTCACGAAGGATGTAGAAACCCTTTGCACGAACAAAACACTTTCTTTAAATAAACAGATGTTCTGGCAAATGGATACTTCTTACTTAACAAAACGACCGACCATATCTAAGGTTAAACATAAGACCTAAGACATTTTGGATTTCTGAACCTATCCTGTGTCCACTGAAAAATCATTCCAGGTTACGGTAACAAACGTTGTGAAGTATCAACCCTACAGCTTGTTACAGTGTATATACAGGGCGGTCCAAAAGTCCCTAGCACCACACCAAAAGTCCTATAGCATTGAAATTATAGGCACCTGACTCTTAAGACTTTGTTTAGTTCCCAATACGGGGCCATCCAATGAGCATACGTTGGGGCCCCCTGCCTCCCCCCTCAACACCTAGATATACAGGTTAACTTTTTTCCTGTAAGAAATAGATGTTTGGTTTCAATTGGGGAACTATGCGCATGGCCCAGCCAACGTGATCGCCGAAAATGGCATCGTAATTGGATAAATGGGATGCGTTTTATTACATCTTAAATGTAGTCCCCATGCCCATCTGATGGTTTTCCTGCAAGGAGCAGGAAATTGTCTGGTGCACTCATCACAGGTCCTACAACACTAAGATTACACACCTGACAGATATGAGCAAGGTTTTTCCCTAAGATGGGGGCCACAATATGAGCTTGCATTGGGACGCCAGCCCCCCTTACAAATACAAACCCCAGATATAAATTTTATCTTTGTTCTTAAACTAAACAGAAAAAAAACCCTGGACTCGGAACGTTCAAGTAATACGTCTCAAGAAAAAAACTATTTTCTCCTCCCCACCCCGCCCCTCGTCATCAATCGTCATCAATTGACAAACAGGCATAGGTGATAGTGCCTGCGCTCTTTAGCTTGTGGGAGATGTCAGGAATTAACTGCCCCGCCCAGGGGCGTTAGTTATGTTTATTGTGGGAAACAGAAATAAACTTGTTAACTACGGGGTTGAGGGGGGGGGGGCAGGTTGCCCAATGCAAGATCATGTATGCCCCCCGTTTTAGGAACAAACCTTCGTCGTATGTGTAATCTCGATTTTGTTTGTGCACCCACACCGGAAAATTTGTCACACCGCGCATATTTGTCATGGGGGTGTGAGAGCTTCAGTGAAGATGTAATAAAACACATTTCGTTTATCTCATTAGCAAGCCGTTTTCGGCGATCACGTTGGCTGAGCCATGCACATATTTCCCAATTGGAAGCAAGCGTCTATTTCTTACAGTAGCAAAAATAAGTTTTATATCTGTGGGTTGAGGGGGGCAGGGCGCCCCAATGCAAGATCACTGGTGGCCCACCTTAGGGACAAAAAGTCATATGGGTCAGGTGCGTAATTACGATGCTGTAGAATTTTTGGTGGTGTGCACGAGACTTTCGGATTACCCTGTATAGTGCTTTTAATGAAATGAGATTCTACGCATGAGTGGAACCACCTACTTAATAAATTAATCATTCCGGATTTCGTACCTGCATTGCCTATATATTTTCCAATCTGTGCTCTGAAATCATCTTCGTCTCCGGCAATCTGAAACACCCCATACGTTGCAAACCGTTGACCACCATCAAAGTCTTCCAAATCTACACGCAAGGTGACGTAGTCTTGGTTTGTCAGATAAAAAAGGCGATCATTACCTGTGGAAACATAACAAAGATAACAAATAAATAAAATCACCAGGACATCACAGTTTTTCCTTGGGACACTCTCCAACATGGATAAGATCAAAAGAAAGCAGTTCTTGTGTTTGAAAACAAAAGAAAGCAGGTCATCTGCATGCAAACAAAAGAAAGAAATTTTGCCTACTTGCAAACAAACTAATGCACTAATGCAAAATATATTTTTGGCTTATCTTGCTGAGAGTTTCAAAACTGGTCGTCGTTGTGGTGTGGAAGTCATTCGTGTGTAGGCATTTAAGGTCTTCGTGAGGCCACTTTTGGAATATGCAAGCCCAGTATGGTCGCTGTATCTGCTTCAGGAAATTGACCTCCTGGAATCGGTCCAGCATGGTATCACACTTAGCTTGTTGGGATTTCCGTATCTTTTCCCGGGGATCGTCTGTCTGCAGGGCCGGTCTAGAACCACTTGAACTTCATAATACCCACCTACAAGATTGTTCATGGAATTTTTTTCGCGTCGTCTTGCCTTTTTTTGAGTTCAGTACTTACAAGTCAACTCGCGGTTATTCATTCAAGCTACGAGTCCAAACATCGAGACTTGAATGTAGACGGAATTGTTTTGCGATGAGGATGGTTGCACCTTGGAACTCGCTTCCTGTTGTTGCGGTTTATGCAGTCTCAGTGGGAGCGTTTAAACTAGCCATTAACAAAGTCCTTCTTTTATAGTTCTTGAAATGACAATATTCAATTTAAATTGTGTTGGAACGTTGTAAGTTGGCTTATTACCCTTCCGTATTCCATACCATCTCTCAATGATGGTTAAAGTGTATATTATTGTAATCAACAAGTCAGAGCCATGACCAGTTTTGAAACAAGCAGCAAGACATGGCAAAAAATCGCATTTGTGGTTGGGAAAAGTGACTTGAACTGAGGGTCAATAAAACTGCATTAAAAACAAAAATGTGACTGTCGACATTCAAAACATTGCGTTAAATGCGTGTCTTAGGGCGCGTTTATGCAAGGAGGCTTTCTCGTTCGCCGAGCGCTATTTGCTAGTGAACCGTAATTTATTTACGATTAGTTTTCCGTTTCTACTTAATGAATGCGGTAAAAGATAACAAATTAACTGTATCATAAACAACAACACGGATAAAGAACAAAGTGCAACAATCATTTTAAACATTGCTACAACGTTGTTGTCATTTAACGCTATTTCCAAAATTTGCTATTCTTGCTCAAAAAACAGCTTCTATAAATAGCAATGATCATACGACGGTAGAATAAATAGCTGCACACAGCGAGAATTTAAAATCCAACATGTTGTCAATTTCGAAGTTATCGAATCGAAGACAAACCATCGAATCCGGCATTCAGAAATCGTTCCGCCGTCTTGGACTGTAGTAAAAATTGTTTTCTTGTTGTCATAAATCAACGCTGCCATGTTGCACGTGTCATACATCGTGTCGCGAGGCACGAAGAGAAGGTGTGCATCCGCGTTGTTGCCATAGTTACTACGTTCGAAAGCCGCATTCTCTGGTAAAGGCGAGAAACAGCCAGCAGATTTAGTATTAACCTAGTAAAGACTAGTAAGTGAGAAAATTGTCGTTACATAAACCCTGCCTTATTGATAATGTTTATTATAAGCTTCATGCTTAAAGCGACATGGCTAAATTTCCTGTTGAAGTTGGACACTTTAAAATTCTGAAAGTCTTCACTTGCTACAACTTTTAACAAAAAAATTTGCTATGAGGTTTCACCTTTACGTTGTTGACAGCCACTGCTTAAGTCAGGTGTCATAAAATAAGGGTAAGAAGAAAAGTTAGTCCCGACTGTAGGACTTCAGTTTGTCTGCAACCAAGGTTAAGTAAATATATTATGTAAAGGAGTTGTAGGAACGTTGTACCAATATTTATTTGGGAATGTGCTGTGTTGCTCTCGTTTCAGCCAAAAGTTTCACATACCGAGTGACTATGCTGTCATTGATGCTCAGTATTAAATATCTTGTGGTATTGATAGATTTAAAATGGTAGTATAGAGGGACCATCCCTTAAAGACTTATTTACTATTAAACAGCCTTGACTCAGACGACGCATGAGGGTTTTATGATACCATTTGCAGTTGAATATGTAGAAATTAACAAAATAATACACCACTGCACGTAGCTTCAAAGAGACTGGCGTTTTGGGCAGAGAACCTAAAATAAATCAACTTTGCTGGAATGGTTTAAGAACTAAACTTTCAGGCTAATACTTAGTCCTCACATTATTGTATGCTGGACATCGTTGTTTTCTCTAACAAGAGGTTGAGGCTTACAAATAACATTTCTCATCAAGAAGAAAGTAACGCAATGCGAGAACACCATTTTAATTTAAAAGGTCGAACACCAAAGAAGTTGACTTGCTTCACAAAATAATACTTTACCCAGCCAAAATTCTTCAGTCAAATTCCCAAATCCTTTTCTGTACTGGGTCCAATTACGATAAAAATTTTCATGTTGATGTCCATACTCGTCTCTTCTTTGAAATACCTGATGCAAATGTAATGGAATATAATGACTATGGAAAATAAAAATAACAAAAACAAAGCAAATTGTCGAATTAACGTCCTTTTCAATTGCTAAAGTTACCTCGAGACGAAGAGGGACAATTTTTCTACGAATTATCTAGATAATTAATACATACATTATATGATGGATGTGCATGGCAGTGTAGTAACTTTTTCTGCTTGACTCCTAAGCAGGGAAATTGAAATTCTCTTGTAGAAAGAAAAATAGCATACAAAATCTATGAATTTTATCTGTGTTAAGAAGATTAGCGTACTAGTGAAATTCTAATTTTTACTCCTTGCATTGAAAATAATTACAAATGTCGGAGAATTGAGTTAAGTTTTATTGAAATGTTAAAAGATCTGCATTCCAATTATTGTAAAAAAATATAAAAGAAAGGATGCATCTTTATATTAAAAGCAAATAAGCAACTGAAACTGAAATTGTTTCGCTAACTTTTATCATTTTGTTCAGTTTGTTAGCTGCTGCACGTTTTACTGGAAATTTAGTTCTACTTTTTGATCTTATAATTGTTTTGATTTTGAATTGTTTTGACGTTTGTAAAGTAGTGACTACGTTACATGAGTCGATTATGTTGTGATTCTGGTACAGTCCTTCCCTTCAATTCAAGACCTGCCAGTTGTTATACACGTCAGGAAAATTCGTGGACTCCTTGTCATTGCAGAGCACCCACCAAGATGTCTATGGTGTGGCTTCCGTAGGCACGTCAGCCAAGCTTGCAAAAGTGTCTACTGTAGAGTCTGCCACAATTATCCACTTGTGGTGCACTGGAACAGCATGTTAGCACAAGAACGTGATGTACCAATTGGGCATTTAGAAGAATTAGCAGAGAATCCGGTAGTAACTCCTACAGCTATCCCGAAGGAGAACTATGTTGTGATGAAGTCAGTCGCAGAGGACTCGGTTGCAGGAAACCTGGCACCAGCAGTGGCAACAGCAGCGAGTGGGGCCTCGTTTTTAGTCCTTGCTGGTCCTGCACATGCTCAACCTGTGCGGAATGAAGCCACGTGTAAGTCAGCAAATGAATCTACGAGTGTCCCCGCAATTATCAAATTTGGTGCTCCTGACCTGGTGTTTCTACCCATGAATCGTTGCAGATTTAAAGAAAGCAGCATTCATTGTGCTTCAAGCCTGTGGTTTGAGTCAGAGAATAGGTTCCACGCATTGTCACAGTCAGTGGTCATGGAAAGCCTGTCCAGCTCCTCGATTTCCGACTGAAACACAGTGAGCAATCTAAACACTGTTTGAGATCCAAGAATGGCGGATATTATTGCCTGTGGGGAGATGGACGATGTTGTGCATGCTGTTGTGTGTAATGTGGTTGTGATGAGGCTTGTGTTGAGGGGTGTGGAGTAGAGGAAGTCGCTAGTTGTTCCAATGTGAGATCTGACATACATGCAATGGAGCTATGTGAAAACAAGTTAGTAGTAAGTGTCAGGTCAGTGAGTGCAAGTGAGGATTGTCAAAATACCTTCTCAGAGTGTGGTGAGCAGAAAGTGCGATAAGCAGCGTGTGGTTGATTCCACCGACTTAATGGGAGGCAGTGACACGGATGGCTTCCTACTGTCTTCCTAGTCCCAATCACTATAAGTTCCTGGAACGTTAGGGGTGCATACAAGATCGAAGACATTAGTCAATTATGTAATTATTTAGATATCCTTGGTTTGTAGGAGGTTTGTCTACCCCTTGATGTTAGCATAATGTATCCCCGAATTCAACTGTCGCCCAGGAATCCCCTCTCTGGCATTGGGATTTTGGTGACTGAAGCGTGCCCCACCATTCATTAATTCTGCCTCAATGCTCCACCCTTGATTCTTGTGGCGTATATGTTTTGTTGGCTCCTTCTGGGTTAATTAATTTAGTGCTTTTGCATGTGGTGGGGCAGTTTACTGCTGAAGAGCGATGTCATTGGGTTATGGGAGGGGACTTCAACGCTCATCATTGGTTATGGGGCAGTCGGCGATGTTAGGCTAGGGGTAATATCCTTGTTTCCTCTTTGAATAGTCTAGGTTTAGGCTTGGTTCATGATGGCTCGCCAACTTACATACGGTTGACTAGAGGCATTGTTCAGGAGTCTGTCTTAGACCGCTTTCTGAGTAATAGGGAGCTGGTTGATTTTTTTTGGCTTAAAGGTCTCTGATGATCTTTGTGGAAGCGATTATTTGCCTAGTATGCTGTGTTTGACGGGAGCGAGGCTAAAAATTCCCCAGCGATCGATGCAGTGCCCGGTGGTTGGTCATGGGTCCTCAGTTCGTTAGCTAAGCAAGTGGTATATCCATCAGTATACTCGCGCTGGTAAGGTGTCACGTCCTGTCTGATAGAGCCATGTATCTACTGTGGCCTCCAGAGACTGGAGAAGAGCCTATCAGCAATGGCGCCTCCTCCCGTCCGAGCCGAGCTAGTTACATATATTGGAATCTCAGGTGAGATGCGTAATATTTTGAGGGAAGATAAGGCATCTTTTAGTACCGGTTTGTGCAATCAAATCGGGTCAGGGTGTTCACCGGCTGTAATCTGGATTCTTGTGTGTCCACAAGATTGTAGGTTGCGGCTAACCTGGATCTTTGGCACTACGAAGGACGTTGTCCTTGTGGGAAGGACATGCCTAATGCCTTCAACCATAGGTTTTCTGTAGTTTTCAGCTGTTTTCAATGCCCATCCCAATCGTATGGAGTGTGGGATTGGCTTGGGGAGACTTCTGATTAGCCTTAGGTGCTGTCTTAGTTATATGCTGCCTTTTTCCTGTACTGGGGTGGGGCAGCGGGGATTAATGGTGTCACGTGCGGTTCACTGAGATCACTTTGATGCAATGCACTGCATGAATTGCTGTATTACTTTCAGAGATGGTGGCCCGATATCCTTGTCCTGGCTTTTCATCATTCTTTCTCTGCTCGGGAAATGTGGAAAATGTCAAGTCATCTTTGGTTGGCTGTCGCCCTAGTGCACTTCTTTCGTGTGTGCGCAAACTATATGAACGGATTTTAGTACGTAGGCTCGTCTGGTCATTGGACCACTCATGCAGTCTGTCCAGCTTCCAATTTGGTTACGGAGATAATCTATTTGGAATCTGGGATTCACGAGGCGTGGAAACATGGGAACATATTCCTGGCGGTCTTCCTGGATATTCGTGCTGCCTATGACACTGTGATGATGAGTGGGTGATGCACTCACTTCAGAGTTTGGGCGTCGGGTCTAAGTTCTCTTTTGCAATCCTGACACATTCTTGGAAAACGACCTTTCCAATCCTGTGTAAGTGTTTTCTGGTCAGATGTTCTGGTGATTTAGCAAGGCCACCCACAGGGGAGCGTTCTCTGTCTGATTTTGTACGCCGTGGTATTCAACGATATATTTGTTGAACTCGGCCAACATAACAATATTGTTGCGTATGATGACGGACACTGTTGCTCTCTCCAGTGCTATGGAGCGAGTAATAAAGCAAGCAAGTAATCTTTTGGAGGGCCGCGGACTCTCCCTGTCCCTGGATAAGACGGAGGCTATTGTATTTGCACGTGGACCCTTGACCTCTACCTCCTTTAGTGTTGGGACTTCCATGATCACCTCAACCAAGGAAGTCGGTTACCTAGAAGTCTTGTTAGATTCACAGCTGACATGGGAAAGTGATGTCACTACTGCCAGGAGAAATATCTCTGACAGGCTGCACACTTTGAAAATGCTGTCACAGTAAGCTTACAGCAATGCGCTCTGTAGTTTCTTCCTTCTATTGAGCTTATGTTCACCCTTGCGTGGATTTTAATCTGCCATTCCTCTGCCTCGCGACGAGCTACTGACAGTTTCCAGGTATAGGTTTACAATTATTTGTGTGTTGTAACTGGCTGCATGCCTTCTACTCCAATTTGTGCCCTTCATATTGAGGCTGGTGAGTTTCCAGTATGTTTTCGTGCTGCTGAGCTTCTAATGTTGCCTCCGTGGGTTGAGGCGAGGTGATGTGGTTGGTAAAAGTTTGAATGATAACTGCCTTGTGGGACCACTGAGACAAGCACCGTTGTGGTTGCTACAGATGTTATGATTTCCGCACCAGATGTGGGGTAAGCCAAGTATCAGACAAGATGCAAGAGGTGAAGACGTCATCTGACTCTTTATTTTAAGTCGTTGGTTTTTCTAGCTCTGGATGAGTTGATAATTAGAGTGGACGGCAACTGTTGTTTAGATTTTACCCGAGACGTTAGGTCAGTCATGGACGAGATAAGCAGCTGAAGGTGGAGACGGTCTTGTCTTGATTCTTCACTTAAAACGGGGGCTCTAACCACGAATGAGATGAACATGAGTGAAGGCAGCAGCTGTTGTCTTGTTTTTATTCGCGGCGTGGGGTTACCCATGGTCGTGACAGGCACCAAGAGGTGCAAACGGCTTTTGGGACGAGTGGCAGTAGACAGCAACTGATGTCTTGATTTTTGTTCGAGACGTGGGGTCAGCTACGGTTGAGTCAAGCAGCAAGAGGTGCAAACAACTTCCGTCTTGGGTTCACTCAAAACGTGGGTTGTAGTTTCGAATGAAACGAACAGCAGTGGACAGCGACCGTTGTCTTGATATCCGTTCGAGACGTGGGGTCAGCCATGGCTGAGAAAAGCAGCAAGAGGTGCAAGTGTCTTCCGTCTTGGTTTACCCAAGGTGTGGGTTCCAGCCACGAATGAGATGAGCAGCAGTGAACAGCGAATGTTGTCTTGATATTCGTTCGAGACATGCAGACAGGCGTGGACGAGGTAAGCAGGAAGAAGTGCAAATGGCTGTATTGGCTCTTTACTCAAGGCGTGGGATTTAGACACGAGTGAGACGAGCGGCGGTGGATGGCAACAGATGACTTAATTCTGCTTGAGACGTGGGGTCAGCCGTGGACGAGACAAGTAGTATGGGGTGAAAATGCCTTCCGTCTTGGATTTTCCTCCGAAACGTGGGATTTTAGTCAGTGAGACGAGCTGTAGATGACGGTTGACATGATTTTTGCTTGAGACGTAGCCCGGTCCAGACAAACAGCAAGAGTTGTTAACGACTTCTGTCTTAGAACTTCACTCAAAACGTGGGATTTAGCCACGAGTGAGACGAGCTGCAGTAAACAGCAAACTGTTGGCTTGTGTTGCGTACGAGACGTGGGGTCAGCTATAGTCGAGATAAGCAGCCAGAGGTGTAAATGGCTTCCGTTTCGGTTCTTCACTCAAACGTGGGTTTTATTAGCCACGAGTGAGTCGGGCTGTAGTTGACAGCATCAGATGGTTTGTTTCTCGTTTGAGATGTGGGTTTAGTGACAGTCGGGAGAAGTGCAACGCGTGAGCGTTAACAGACGACTCACGTTAGGGGCGCGGAGACAGTTACCTGCGAGAAAGGAAGTGAGAAATGCGGATGGCGTCCTACCTTGAGTTTTCACTCAAAACGTGGTTATTACCCACGAATGAGATAAGCAGCAGCGTGGTGAGAAAACTGTTGTCTGTGTTTCACTCGAGATAAGGGGGAAACCCTGGACGTGACAAGCTGAGGAAAACAGGAACCGTCTTGACTCTTTACTTGGACGTGGCCATGAATCTTGACCCAGCTGTTTGAAACTTGATCGAGATGAGATCGTATAATCAAAGCTTGATAGCAACTTCAATCGTTGTCATGAACAATCGAAACGGAAGAGAGAGAGTGAGACGGGTTGTCTGCATTGTCGACCGTCGTATGAACGTTCCTCGCGGCAGGCGCTTGAGTGGTCTGGGCTTGTTGTGACGTGGCAGGAATCAGTGTGTTGGCCGAAAGGCAGTCAGAATGCTTGTGCTTCTTGGTGGCGGAGTCACTGTGCGTGCAACGGCTGTCGAGGACGGTCGGGGTGTAGGAGAGAGCACGGCATACATGGCCGGAGTGATGACCGAAAGGTCAGCTTGCATCGCAAAGGGACGACCGAAAGACAAAATTCAAACTTCTGGTAACGGGGAGACGTCTGCGTCGTTGACGACATGAATGACACGGACTAAGCCGGGCGCGCAGCGGTCGTCGTGGACGGTCGGAGTTGCAGCAGGAGAGAACATAGCATCCGAAGTCGGAATGTTGATCGAAAAGCCAGCTTCTATCGTAAGGAGATGAGCGAAGAGCAGAGGATTCTAACTGTTGGCAATGGAGAAACTTCGACGTCGACGACATGAACGTCTCTTGATTAAACCGGGCGTGCAGCAGTCGTCGTGGACGGCCGGAGTAGCAGCAGTCAAGAGACAGCATTCGTGAAGACCGAAAGGACGGCTTCAATGGGGAATCGTCTTCATTGTTAACGACATGAACGTCCCGGACCAAGGCGGGCGTGCAGCGGTCATCGTGGACGGACGGCGTAGCAGTAGGAGAGGGCACAGCATCCAAGATGACCGAAAGGACGGCTTCGACGGGGAATAGTCTTCGTCCCGGAGAAGCGCCTTAACATGTCTTAAATCTTTTGCCAAGGCCGAAAGTACGGGAGGAGGCGGAGTGCGTTGGCCGTCTTGTCATGGGGAGTCGTCGTCGTCGGTGGCGACATGCACATCCCGTTCAGAGCCAGGCGCACAGTGGTCGTCACAGATGGTCGGGATAGCAGGAGAAGAGAGCTCAGCATCTGAGGTGGGAGCAATTACTGAAAGGGCAGCTTCCATCGTCGGAGATGACCGAAAGAAGAATCCAAAATCCAGGCTGAAAGGCGGGAGACGAGGTGACGCGTAGGAACTTCTGGAGGAAAATGAATGCCGAGACCAACCACGTTCTCGCTTATATAGAGAGGTCTGCGCATGTGCAAGCAGGCGGCTACAAGCAACTAAAAAACCTCCAGGCGAGACATTAATTGAGGACAATGTAATGCTGAAATTATCAGGTTAATATGTTTGGCAAACAAAGAAATGGAACGATCCGTTTTATTGTCGTACATTGTGTTAAACATTGTTTCTATGCAACAATGTCAATTAGCATACGCCAGACGCAAGGCGTATACTGAAGATTTAAAGGTTTCAAAGGGTTTAACGAGCGTTAACCACTCCTGGTCATCTGCCCGAAGCCCTAAGGCCCTACGAAGAGTAAACATGTGCTAACAATGCTGGTGACCCAACAATTCACCCGCACTTTCAGCAAACGCGAAGAAAAAGCATTATTAGCACTGGCAGGCAGGCAGTGCTTATTAGAGTTCGTTTACGCACGAGAATTTTTGGTTCGGAGGCGGATGAGCGGCTAACAATATGAAATGTTATATGTAACAATGGTGCAATAAAGACGTGAGGCGCACAAGATCGGGTAAGAGATCAATCGAACAAGATGTAACGATGCTTGGGCACGGAGAAAGTAACATTGTCGTCGTATCTTGTTCATTCCTGAAATAAACTGTTAGCTCGTTGTTGAGAACCAAAGTGAAACGGTTCTGATTTTCTCTTAAATCTTCAATATTTAAACCGTAGAATGCAATATCCTTAATTTGTTTATGCGGTTGTCTGCCACAATATTCAATCTGCCTGCAACAATGCAAAATCAACTTCCCATCAAAATGACACATGTTAAATCAAGACACACGCTAGTGCGTTGTCATAAAATAATAATAGACATGGGACGAAACTTGGGCAGAACATGAACCTAATTATACATATCTAATGCTCAGTTTTTTCGCAAACAAAATTGGGTGGACAGCGTAAATACTGTACAAATGATATACCAGGCTGTAGCAATTAAAATAAAAATGAAGAGAAACAAGCCAACAATTTAACTGAACAAAAAACGGCTTCGCCGTATAGAAAAAAGGATTAGAGCTCGTATCCCCATACTTACAGCTGTCAAGGAACACGAATAAAAACTGATTTGAGTTTACTCGAACGCAACGAACTATAATTTGAACTCCAATTCCAGGGAACAAGGATTGTAACATGCCAGCCTAACACATATAGCCACTCACCAAGAATCAGACTTAAAATGTAAAACGCAGACAAATTTTAAAACAGCCTATATAATACACAAATTAAGAGCTGGCACACGCACAAACATTAAACATTTCAAATACAAACAGTGTTCACTTTCTGACATAACCATTGAGTAAAACGAATCCTTGTTACCTGGAATTGGAGCACAAATGATAGTTCGTTGCGTTCGAGTCAACTCTAATCCGTTTTTATTTGTGTTCCATGACAGCTGTAAGTTTGGGGATATGAGCTCTAATCCTTTTTTCTAAACGGGTGTAATCCTTTTTTCTAAACAGCGAAGCCGTTTTTTGTTCAGTTAATCCTTATTACAGATTGGTTTATAATGGTTTTACGTCACTCTCCCGTGTTATAGCTAAAATATTCGTTGCCCATTTGGCTTGCTATCTTACATTATGAAGAAAGAACAAAGCTGCTAAAAGAGAGATGCGGAGAAACCAACTTCCAAAAGAAAGACTTGCACAGAATGAGCGAGCGAAGCAAGAGAAATTCAGTGCATTTGCAAAGATACAGAAAACCAACTTGGTATTTCAAAGTATCACGAACTAGAAAAACAAAAACGAGCTCGTTTGATGTTTAATGTAAGGTTTAACTTATCCGAAGTCAAAACAGCAAAGTAACACAAACTTTCCTTTAAGGTTTCACATACCGCAGTGTTCTTGTACTGTTTACTCCACGTGAAACCTTACAGCTGTATTCAGCCATTAGACACGTAAATAAAATAAAAACCATATCCAAACTTTCAAAATTACTGTGAGACTAATAGAGTGTATTATATAGACTATGCACTTGCCTACTTTCGGGGCTAAATTTTTCTGTAATATTCTAGTCAACTCGTATCCTTTCCGTTCATCCTATTGATAAACGCACCACTTTTCAAAATTTTACATTCAAGACTTCAGGACTGGTATTTCATTTTTATTTGCAACGAAGTTTCCAGGTTGTTAAGGAGTCGCATTAACCCTGAATTAGTTAACCTTCAAGTCTCTACTGAAAGTATGGCTTTTCAGCGAAGTCATTTAGCCAAGTAAAATGAACCAATCAGACCTATCGTGATGTAAGTAAAAACTGTAAAAACGTGTGAATACAGCAGTAAGGTTTCACCTGGACTAAACAGTACAGGAACACTGCGTTATGTGAAACCTTACAGAAAAGTTTATTAATCTTATGTTGCTGTTTTGAATTCGGATCAGTTAACCTTACCTTAAACAT
>JAHWFP010170873.1:0-30297 GCA_023313725.1 Lithobius niger
ATAACAACCCACTTATCTGAACTGTTTACGGGAAAAAGATATCAGCTGGGGGCAAGAGCGGGCTTCCGTGCACACTACACAGCCCCGCGAGTGAAAACGAACACCGTATAAATGTACGGATTGTGGTAAAGTACTGATGGGTAAAAACTGTGTTCCGCGCCTCCCACAAAAAAAAGGAGACCGTATAATGAGAGTGTAGGGTAAGTACTAACAGAATTCAGAGCTTTTAGAAAATTGTGGTAAAGTGAACTTTAGCCCGGACTCCCTGACGTTGCACAGGTGCCTTCTGTTCCGTTTCAAAATATTCCTGAATGCTTACCAACCTGGCTCCCATGCCAATAGCTATTAAGCTTCCTGCTGGCATGCTTCATGTTCCAAGTTAAATCAAATGTCTCTTTGTGTCCTTTCCTCAACTGACTGTCAACGTCAATTTTATTAGCCTACTGTTAACTCCATGTAGTGGGGCTTACACAAGCAGAGAAAAAATACCCAAATGAAAATAATTTCATAATTTTGTAGGGAGGTTTATAATAAACCTCCCTACAAAATTATGAAATTATTTTTGCTACACTCTTTTAAACTGGAATCTAATCATAGTTTACAACACGTACCAACACTTTGTTACCTCCAGGCAGAAAACCAGCCGAAATAGCCAACCTTAAAGTAATTTACTAAGCAGCCTGCCCGCAAATTAAGCAATTAATGTTTACATAACTTTCTGCTAAAAAAAAAAAAAAAATACCCTGACGACAAGCGGAATTTTCCTAGGTACAAAAGCCTTTCAAAAACCAAGAGAATCAGAAATTCCTTCCATCAACACGCAAAATTGTCCCCGACCCAGGTCGATTTTTAAATTATCTTTATAGACCATATTCGGTAATGTATTTCAAAGACGTGCCGCAAACATAATTCCAGACCGAGGGCGATCCCAATAAAAAAATGCAAAGCGGGTCCGATTGTTTCCAAGGATCATCAAAATATGCGGTATTTTTCGGCTGTTCACAAAACGTTTTTTTCTCTCCCAGCAAAGTTATTCCGACTTGGAATTTTTTTAACCAAATCCAGTATTCAAATTTAACTGACTTAACTGAAACTAATATAAACCACGTTCGTAAACTGACATTAAACCAAACCGTAAAACCTTCAGGTGAAATGAAAATTTCGGTTACCCTCTTTCGCCACACACAAAGCAATCATGCCTCTCACTTTTGTGTCAATTTTTGCTCAAATTTTCTACTCAAACAACTTACCTAACAAGGCCGATTCTTCGAAAGGAGGCTTCGAATTTTACCGATGCAGGCGCCTTGCTGTAATGTATTTCGTATTAAGATTTAAAAGTAAAAAAAACAATTAAAGGTTTCTTGATCAATCGGTTTGAGTCGTCATTCGCAACCAATATTTCACAAGGAGCCGATCTTCACTCCGGTCAAAACGTAATTTCTATTTTGTTAGTTCGTTGTCGTTTCAATTATGAGCCAAAAGTCACTTCTTCGTGAGTCAGGGTTGAGCAACGTATCGTTTTCAATCCCTTTACCTGATTTGAAATGGTTGATAATGTAATTTTCCACGACAACACAAGTCCAAAACGTTCCTAGCTTCTCCTTCCCATGTTAGCTAGCCTTGCTTTCGCTTGCAAACATCATATGACAAATCACGTGACCTTAGGCACTTCCGCTAAAATTTCCATTTCCGGTAAGGAGAAGATACTAACTACAGAATCGTATTGGTGACATTACAAAGTGAAACAAATTGTTTTCATTTACGAAATCGAGGTTGTTTTTTTTCTTTGGGTTCTTAAGGTGGATCATCATTATGTTATTTGATTCTTATCTAATAGGTCCGATGCTGATATAAAGGCGTAAGTTATTGCATCCATTTTACTAGTCCCTTTTTTTTTGCTTTTGTTCATTTTCGTTTTACTTTCATCCAGTTTTGTATTTGCGTAGAGTACAACAATGAACGAAAGCGAAATAAATGTGGACGAAGGTAAAAAAAAGGACGAAACCATCTAAAAAAGCTGTAAATTAATTACAAGCTTTGGGTGCTGGAAAAAAATAGGACTATGGCCAGCTCCATTGAAAGACAGTGTGACGTCATTTTAAATAGTTGCACGTGAATCGAACATGCATGGAAGATGCTGCTGCTAAATTGCCTATCCAGGAATGCAAACTTGTTTTTCCACTTTAGCGTCCTCAAATGTTTTCTAAATCTTACTTTAGTCGTATGCTTGAGATACTGTAGTAATTATATATAGGTACTATCAAAGTAGGGTTGTCACCCAGTTTGTCTTTGACTCTTAATCGAAATCGAAACTGAATTCCAAATAAGCAAAAGTATATAAAACCGATTCTATCGCACAACCCGACTAGTCTCTACCTCCCCTACCCCACCAACTCAAAATCATCCCCTCCCTCACTTAAAGTGGCACTGTCACCAATTGAAATGCGAACTGAAATACCGTGGCGCCATCTAGCGGCAATGATATTGTTAATTTTTATAGCTTGCTCCCAGGTGCACGAGGACGAAGCAAATTTTCACTCAATAATTAAGGATATCGTGGCTTGTTTGTTTCGTTAAAAGAGATGCCGTTATGCATTCCTTCGCTTGGTGCAAGCAAGAGCTGGATGGTACAACAGTGCTAGATGTTGTCTGATCTCGTCTACCTTCCATCGGTGATAGTGCCACTTTAACTCCATCTTTCCCCTCCATGCCTACACCTAATAGACTCTTCTCCCTCCCTTCCTCCTAGTTCCTCCCTTCATACTTGACCAAAGCATACTCCAATGATTCATCTTCCTCTTTGGAAATCTCACTTGTCACATCCTCTTCACCCCCAACCCTCCACTACAACTCTTTAGTCTTGAATGCTCCAGTGCCCTGAACAACAGGACACTCCTCCAATTCCCCCTGTAACACTACTCCCATTCCGTTCCCCAATCCCACCCACAACACTTCTGCCATCCCACTCCTCCTTCTCATCCGTGTATCTACCAATGGTCGACTTCCATTCCGCATTCTTCCTCCAAAGCTCGATCTCAAAGTTGGCGATCCCCTTCCCCACCTTATCACTCTCCCAATCCCACCTCTCTACAACAAACAAATTTCACTGCCAATCTCCAAGTCCCACACATAGTGTTCTCCTCACATAGTTGCAAACCTTCCTCACATAGTTTTCTCTGGGCAATCCCCTCACCTCTCTGTCAGAATCCAACTTCGCCTCCTTCTCCTCAACATCCTGACCATCCCATTTCTCCTCTAACAACCTTGCTAGCATTACACTGGTATCCCCCAAACGCCCGCGTGACCACCTCCTCCTGGAACCTCTCCAGTTGGTTTCGAAACTCCCTACCAAAGTCGATGCCCCACCAGCAAACATCACACCCGGGACCACAGAATAGAACTAAGCTCGTACGAGTTATATTCCCACATTGCTGTCTTTTTCACCAAGTCCAAGCCTTCCACACCACTTTCCTTTACTCGCTCCCAAAGCTGGTGTCTTGCACACAAACCCTCTAGCAAATACACGCCAACACTGCTTACCTTCACCCGTCCCATCACCAACTAATCCTCATTTCCATCATCCCACAACTCCCGTCACCCATTAAAAACCCCAACTTCTCTTCATTAAACTCTGCCTTCATGTCCACTTCCAACTCAGCTCAAAACCCCAAGAGTCTCTCAAGTCCGCTCAGGTACCACATGAAAAGCAGTGGGAATATAGGATAACCCTGTTTAAGTCCCATCTTATTCTCCACCCACTCAAACTCAACCCTTTACCAAATCACTGTATGCACTAAGACAAGAACCATCGTTCACCTTTTTCACCAACCTAACAAATCCATCCTCAGCCCCCAAATTCATCGGTTTCCCAACATCAAACCCCACTTCACCCTACCGTACACCTTTGCAATATCGATAAATGCCACCTACGCTACCCTTCCTTCTTTCCTGGCCACCTCAGTTTCCTGAGTAATGATGAAAACATTATCTTCAGCCCTTCTTTCCCTGATGAACCAATTGTGAATCCTCCTCCAGTTCACCGTTTATTCAATTCATTCCTCCCTCACTCTGTTATTCACTCTAGATCCTCACAAAAATCGTATACACCACACGTGCAATCATCACAGGCCAGTAGTTCCCAGGAAAAACACGACTCTTTCCTTTCCCCTTATAAACCAAGTCGACCCTGATCCTCATCCATTTCTTTGGCATTCCTCTCCTCCAACAACCTATTCATCTCCCGGAATAACCTCCTCTTCCCTTTCCTGCCTAACGCTCTCAACAATCTCTGGCACTTCTGTCCTCTCTTTCAATGTAAAAAGGGCTCCAACCAGGTATCCCATGGAATAAGCTCCTAAAAGTTCTCCATCTAACACCTTTCCCTTCCCACCTCCCATCTCATTAGGTGACTCTTCATCCACTCCTTCCTCATTTCTCGTCCACTCATCACCCTGCTACAGATGCCACTCTAATGGTAAGTAAGCATCAACCTACTATCCTCTTCTTTCATACTTCAACAGCCTTCCCTCCCCCCACTCATCCAGGAGTCCTCTACTTCTCCTTTTCTCTCTCTTGCCTACTACGGTTCCTGTCCTTGATATCTCCAGAATCTTCCCTCAGCCTCCGTCCTGGCCCCCCCCCCCCCCAACCACCTCTCCACCATTTCCTCCAGGCTCGAACCCTTCCAGTCTCTAATGGCCAATTTCACCTGTCCATCCCACTGCACTCTCCCTTCTACCCCTTCCCCACCCATTCTGCCAACAAAATCCTTGCAATCAGGAGGAATTCCCCTTTCCCAGCTCCAGACCCCTCATCCCACTCCTCAACTATCTTCTCTGCTGCCTCCCAAAACCCTTACAATCCTGCTCTGTAACTTTTTGCCTTTGCCGCTATAGTGGCACTGGTCACAAATCAGTACAGCGATGTATTGCAAATTCCATTTTCCGGGGTCCAGAAATGGCTGACAACCTGAGCATCCACCAGCCCCTTGATCCCGAACCCGATCCGCGTTCTATATTGCTGCATTTAGAAGGGCTACTTGAAATGCATTTAGGGAATAATTCTTCCAAGTAATTTGAATGTAATTGGCTGGGCCATCAGACAAGTAGAAAGTCTAAAAAATCAAGTAATAAATCTCCAGATGAAGCGAAAGGTTGTTGGGTAGTCAAACTAAACTACTAAAAACAGAAAAGACAAAAGTGTAACGACCCAAATAAGGAAGCGAACGTAACTCACAACTTGTTCTTATCCACAACTCAACACAACTGGATACCATTTTTTAGCAGTTTTTTAAATCTAGTTTAAAACCGTTAAAAAAAATTAAGAAAATAGTATGAACTGACATGCAAATACCCGTTTAGGAATCTGTAAATTCTTGATAATGCCAAGAATATTTAGAGCAATGACAATAACGCCATACTGGTGACAAGGTGGAGGTTTAAACGTTAGCAAAGTTCACCATTAGCAGCCAACAAATCCCCCCAAAATTTAACATTTGCAGGTCCAAGAAGCCACACTCACAGCAACATGTTGACAAACTAGCCTTCTCGTGCTCCTTGCAGTTAGTCGAACGACCAGCCCCTGATGCTGACCCCGTACAAAATAGTAGCCGATATGGCATTAGTGTCTCTGCTGTATAGAATGGGGCGTATACATTGGAGGAAAGGAGGTGTAGACTTACTACATCTTGAAAACGTTGCTGTTGATAAAAATGAAACGTCACATTTTTGTGTTTTACTTTCGCTTTTCTTTGAATCATACCAAGATCATTCTTGAGCATACGTACGATTTTATCTAATTAAAAAATTACGAACATAGTAAGCAATCCTCGAAACTCGACAAGATTATTGTATGATCGTTGTTTTGCAACAGTCCCTATCAGCTCCCGTAGACATTAATTAAATCGTCTGCGTGAAAACAATTTCCGGTGGTTGGATGGATGACTTCCGTTGATGGTAGCTAACTTCAATCCACGAGGGGGAAATCAACTTCTTCCAACTTGAGTCAGTTTTGTTTAAAAAATGAGCGAATTTGCTTGGAGTTTGAAAAACGGAGATCTCGACCAAGTGAGGGACTTTGTCGAAAAAAAGGTGAGAAACTTGCGTTGATAAAGACTATCGAGGTACGAAGATGGTTGCGAAAAGGAAAGGATGTGTCGTCGGAAAAACCGGTCATTTGGGAGAGAAGTGTAGAACTTAAACGTAACCAACCTTACGGTTATTTTACGCCAGGTTATGCCGTCTAACGTGTATGGTAGAGAGTATTATTCATTTGTGTATGTACGTTTTAACCCTTTATGGTGAGGGTAGTAAGCGTCGTCATATAAAAGAACTTCCTTGATTTTGAAGTAGGTCCAGCGTGACGGGGTACACGCCCTCATTCAATAACGAGTTCGTTAAGCATGGAGTAATTTTTTTGTTGCTGTATTTCGTATTTTTTTAGGCATATGTCTTTGGTCTCGGTCAGTGCATTCAGAATCTAAATTGAAATTGAATAATTCCTGGCAGGTTGCACATAAGTTGCATTTGGTTACCGAATCAAACCAAATCAAATTGAAGAATCGGGGAGAGATGAGCTCCTATTTCCCTGGTGAATGCACAGGGACTCGTCACAAAATACGAATAGACCGGCAAGACGGAAAAAAAAACAACACAAGAAACAAGGGGGAAAACACGGGTCACGAAGCCATTCTTACGCTGCCGCGTTCAAGCAGCAATAGCGGTAAGCATCCGCACCCCATTACACTCATTGTTCGTTTTATTGTAGCTATACACTTTAATCTTTCAAATCACACCAAAATGATCAACATCCGACCACCTTGTCTTGAATAAAAACACCGCGAAACATCGCTCCCAACTGATTTTTACCCAGAACCGGCTCTCCTATGACCAGCAAAATCGTCGTCTCCAAGAATATAATCTACGATTTTTCGGTGAGTTTACACTCCGATCGCGATGTTTTTTACATCTATGGATTGCCGAAAGTCTAAATTTTTAAATTGCACAATTGTTTTGTTTTGTACGCCACTTGAATTATCGCGCAACAACGAAATTCTTAAGAAATGGCCACATCACGCGCGGTCTCACAAGCATGGCGGCGCTCGTTCTGTCGCGCGCGTGCTACAGTGATGTTTCAAGTATTTCGTTGTTGCGTGATAATTCAAGTGGCGTATAAAACGAAACAATTGTGCAGTTCAAAAATTTAGACTTTCGGCAATCCATAGACGTAAAAAACATCGCGATCGGAGTGTAAACTCACCGAAAAATCGTAGATTGTATTCTTGGAGACGACGATTTTGCTGGTCATAGGAGAGCCGGTTCTGGGTAAAAATCAGTTGGGAGCGATGTTTCGCGGTGTTTTTATTCAAGACAAAGTGGTCGGAGGTTGATCATTTTGGTGTCATTTGAAAGATTGAAGTGTATAGCTACAATAAAACGAACAATGAGTATAATGGGGTGCGGATGCTTACCGCTATTGCTGCTTGAACGCGGCCCAGCGTAAGAATGGCTTCGTGACCCGTGTTTTCCCCCTTGTTTCTTGTTGTGTTGTTGTGTTTTTTTTTTGTGTGTGTTTTTTTTTCTTTCGTCCTGCCTGTCTATTCGTATTTTGTGACGAGTCCCTGTGGTCGAATGCACAAAATTGAGATTTTAATTCACTAAACAGAAGTCAATAAATTCATCGACGCCTTTCTTGAAAATATTTACGCTCCCACTATTTTTCACAACTGCAGGTCTCCTACACCAGGCAGCCACCAATCACCCACAAAGTTAACAGTTTTTGTATCTGGAGTGGAAAAAATTGGTGAGCCCGGTGTCAAGATGCTGCGAGCTGTAGAACCGGTTGCAGTGATAAGCTGTTGCGAGTGTTCACCACACAAAAGGAAAAAATGTGTTGACGAACGGTAGTATTGCATCAGCGGTGTAGCTACAGGGGGCCCCCGAAAGTAAAAAAAAATATATATATTTAGATTTTTTAAAAAGGCTCTTTTGCAGTACACCATTATTAAATACGATATGAACTGCATTTTAAAAATGAATTTCGAGCCTCCTCGTACATCCAACCCCCTATCATTAAATAAGTATGGTAGACCCTGGGTGGACCATAAAAAACGCACGAGCTGAATAATTTCTCAAATCCAAATGTTGTTCCAAGTTTGTTTCTTTAAGAAAAAAGTGAAAATAGCGACCACTTGACTGGAGTACGGAAAATTGGTCCCTATTTTTTCTATAACCTCCCGAGACCCAGCGTACAGTATACTGTACATCCGTAAAACGGGCGCAAAGCGAGCTTTATGTGGGGACCCCGAGTAAAGCGAGCTTTAACAGCCCAGTCCCCGCCTCCAAACCAAGGGAACGCCGGTTCAAATCCCACGAATGATACTTAAAAAAAAGAAGAGTCCCACAGGTCACAGGAGGTTAACAAAAATATTAGAAAAAAAATATGGACTTAGAAGAAATTGTTCAGCTCGTGCGTTTATTATGGCCCATCCTGTATATTAGGGATGGGGCGCCCCAAGAGCTAATTTGCCTCTGGCCCCACCTAACGTGCCTACGCCCCTGTATTGCATCGATTCTTGCCTATGGTTGTGGGTCACTGCATATGTGGCGAGAGGAGACAACCAGTCAATTGAGGCCTGGTCCCTACCATGCTGAATATGCTGAGATGCTGAATATTAGAATTTCGATGGCTATAAAATAGGAGACCACATTGTTGGTTTACATTTTGGTTTTGCACTCCAAAGACTTTTTTTGCACCCCAGCAACAGATTTGGGGTGCAAATTTGCACCCGGATCAAAATTTGGAAATTCGACTCCTGAAACCTCGATGCTTAAATTGCCATATCTCGGAAACCGTAATAGCTAGAAACAAGAGGTTGGCAGCGTTGCATGCGGCATTACAAGGGCTCTCCAACCAAGTTTACAATACTGTTGCTAACCACTTTAGCTGATTGGAGAGTTAGTTTAATACAAACAATATTTAAGCTTTAAGTAGCAGCACAACTGCCAAATTGTTTCTACATGGTGAGGAAGTAATGGACAAGGGTAAATGCATTTTCATGTCAACTGGCCAAATGGCGATCGAGTGCCGCATAATTTACATAGGTTGCACTGTGTGCTTCAGCCAAGGATTTTTAATTAACAAAATTAAAATGGTTGTTTCAGCCTCAAAATTTGCTTTATCGCGATATCGATTATCGCGATAATTTAAAAAGTTTTATCGGGCCACCCCTACAAAGAGGGATAGCTCTGGAACCGTATAAGTTTGAGACGAATGATTTGCAGTGTTATTCTCAAATTTATAAGGACTGTGTAACTGCTTTTTCAGCATTATAGTGTCCGCGACCTGTCTTGAGCTCTCCGCAGAACGAACACAGATAATCGATTATACGTTTTTAGTAGCAGAGTGCCTTGTTGATATCCAAGATGGTTACAAAAACAATGGCGGCCGTCAGTTAAAGCCGCCCCCTTCAGGAAGACGTGGCCGCTCATAAAATACTCGCAGGACTCAAGATGTGCCGCGCACACAGTAATACTGGGTTGAAGAAAATTTCAGAAATTAGGTAAACCATGCATCATGCAAAGATGTATTTGGTAGGCTAAGTGGCTAGTAGATGAAATGACGAGTGATTTCTAAGGGCTGCTGGCCAATTGGCGACTGTTACTGGTTTGACATTGGAGATGGTTGATAATTACATAAACTAATCATTGTGGTTTAACTAAAGTTTCTAAAGTTCGCATTATTAATTACGTAAATTAATCAATGATGCGTTAACTATAGCCGAAGATAGGTTTTGGTTTGGATCATTAATTCATTGTACGTGTTGATGATTACTAAGGCTGTACCTATCAGCAGTTTTGCTTCCAGTCCGATCTTCTGCAATCTGTGGAGATACGCTAATGTTGCCTATCGCTTGCCGATTGATCATTCTGATCCAATCAAATAAAAAATCGACCGATCATAACAAAAATTGACTTTAAAAACGCAGTATAAACTCCCTTTAAAATAGATCCAAATTCCAGAAGACTTCGGCCGCAAACAAACTGTTACTGCCACTATATTTCTTAGTGGTGTGGCTTGCTGGACGCGAAGTGAAGCGGACAGGACCTGCATAAAAAATGGAAACATTAAAGTTTCTGCGATTCAATCAGAAAGCCACAATTGTGCGCATGCACACGAAGGCTTTGCTCAACTGACACTTTATCGCTTGTGCGATCCTGATGGGTAGTATGGCCTCCAGCGATGACTTATGCGATCAAAATTAGTTCCTCCACGTCGTGATCTTTAAAAAATCAGTGCTCCTAACAAGTCGATGCTGTAACAAATTAAAATAGTAGGTAGTCTAATCGAAATGGTTGAACAGGAGTTGTTAAATTCTTAACGTCAATTATTACAGGTACCATGAAGAAAATGAAATATGATAGCAGTCTGCATAAGTTTGAGGGTGATTTGATCGGATTGGTTACTGGTAAAATATGATTGGTTTGTCGATCGATCCGATCACGCTCTGATCGGCGATGATTGGATTGGTATAACCTTAATAATTACGTAACCTAATCATTGTGTTTTGTGTTTTAACTACAGCCGAAGGTAGTTTCTGGATCGTGGTAGCACATTAATAATTACATTTGCTAATCATTATTTTCTCGTGTCTTTCTTAGCGAGCTGACATCAATAAAGAAATAGATGGAAGACCGCCTATCCATTACGCAGCTGACTACGGCCAGAAAGAAGTTATACAATACTTAATAGAGAAAGGCGTTGACCTGAACGTAAGTACATTAAATACTTTACGCGTTCACTTGTATTAGTAATAGAGAAAGTTTAAATACTTTACGTGTTCATTTGTATTAGTAATAGAGAAAGGCCTTGACCTGAACGCAGGGTAAGTATATTAAATAATTTATATGTTGCACTCGCATTAGTCTCAATTGTATAAAATTGTGGTATAAAAGAAAAATAGTGTATGAAGTGGTGCAGCCCATTACAGACCTGTTATGTCCCAGAAAGGATTGTAAAAAAAAAACAATAATCCGTTAGAAAGTTTAGTGTAATATTTAAGGCTTGTCTGATACATGTATTGGTATCGAATCGGATTTGGATCGGCTAGCTGTTTGGCTAAAATATTGGTTTTTGCAACATTTTTTACATAAATCAACCATTTTCTTTTATCCGATACGCTATTCGAAGAGTTTTTTCAACAGCATTCAATTGGGCTAATTTCAAATCGCTACTTTCCGTCGTTTTCAATAATTTAGTAAAAACCCAAAACAGGTTAGAAACCTGTTCTGCAGGTATGTTATTGCCCTGTAGCGGAAAATGCGTGACGCGCAATGAAACGTCGCATACAGTTGAAAGTTGCCGTGGACAGATTTTGGCCAAATTTCGATGCTTTCTTCCACGATGTCGAGACTTCAATGCAACAAC
This sequence comes from Lithobius niger, assembly GCA_023313725.1. Classification (NCBI taxonomy): domain Eukaryota; kingdom Metazoa; phylum Arthropoda; class Chilopoda; order Lithobiomorpha; family Lithobiidae; genus Lithobius; species Lithobius niger. Next base: position 11,425 of record JAHWFP010170873.1, read on the forward strand.
TTCCAATAAATTTATTGTTTCTTCCATAGTCCCACATCAGTTAAAGGGCAATTACATCCATTTTGACATGCTTGTTTTACTTTTGGATCACTTACACAATAACTGAACACAAGAATTGCGGTTAGAATACGTTACGTACATCCGATACAACAATTTATTTACCGCATCACCAAAACACGATACGGAGATTGCCGTTGTTTTGCTGGAACACACAGAAATTAATGCCGACAGGTGGTGCTTATCGATTTTGACTCGCAGCCGATTGAGATAGCTGTATTGGCTGTGAGCAGCTCAAGCTTCGAACGGCCGTAGCTAGCCACTACTGTCGGCCAGCTATGGACGTCGGACGCGTGAGCTCTCATAACTATCTCAATCGGCTGCGAGTCGAAATCGATAAAGCACCATCTGATCTGTCAGCATTAATTTTCTGCGCGTTCCAGCAAAACAATGGAGGTCTCCGTATCGTGTTTTGGTGATGTAGTAATTCAATTGTTGTGTCGGACGTACAATAACGTATTCTTACCGCAATTCTTGTGTATAGTTATTGTGTAAGTGATCCAAAAGTAAAACATGCATGTCAAAATGGATGTAATTGCCCTTTAACTGATGTGGGACTATAGAAGAAACAATAAATTTATTAGAAGTTGTTAAGTCTCGACATCGTGGAAGAAAGCATCAAACCGTATTGTATCTGTTTGGTGAAAGTTGGTATCAGCCGAGCCTCAGTAATTTTTGAATGATGAACGATCTAGCACACTGTGTCATGCCAAGTAAGGCAACTGTCGTCAGCTTTCGGTTGTAGAACAGCGCTATTAGTGTCTTATCTTAAACCATAGTATGGGACATTCAGGGTTCCGGGCAAAAATAATAACGGGGTACGAAAGCTGGAATTTGATTTAAATCAAGACCAAGTCACCCACCTGACAAAAATTAACCCGTATCGGAATGTCTTGCCTTCATGACAAGCTCTATCGTAAATAAAAGTTTCATATTGGCTAACACGTCGTGATGCCGTCCGCTGCCTATGAAACAGAGTTCAGTGTGCCGCTTGAACATTCTGGTGACAGTCGGAACCACGCTAGGCCAAAGCCACAACGCCATCACTACTCCCCCCCCCAAAAAAAAAACGTAAGGGGCATCAACATGCGGATATCAACAAAGATTATTCTGTAGACAGGGTTCTACATCCATTGGGACGAGGTTTTTCAACGAGAAACCACTACTTGCCTCCCATGTTCTGTAAGGAAAACTTCATCAGACTTGCCCCGTGCCACCTACGCGAAACATGATGACGTGAGGAGTGAGGACTGATCCATCCTACCTCCACCAATACCAGATGCTGTTTCGTCAACTCGTCAATGTGAATGGTCTCTTGAGAGACAGGCAAGCCAATTTTGGTGGGAATGCCCCGAGGAAGACAAATTGCAGGGATTCCAGAGGCTGAAGTCTTGACTGATAGTATCATCACAGAACATGATTTCTTATCTGCCGACTCCACTTGCCATCAAGACGCCACTACACCAGGCACAGTAAGTGAATAGTTGATCCTATAGTGCTTGAAGGTCAGTTACCATGCAAACTTCTGCCGGAACGGCTGCTTTACAAGCTTATCTTGCGAACGTGTGGAAGCCAATCCTCACCAACTATATCCAACTAAGGAATAGGGTATAGGTCAAGATTAACCATTTTCCCCAGTCGCCGCTGACTGATTAGGTAGCTTTTATTAGTCGCCAGTTGTGCATTTGCTTATCACCGCGATGTATTTTTACGGTTTTATTTACCAAAGCTGGCACCTATTACTATAATGAGAAATGGGAATAAGGAATTTGGCAAAAGAACAAATTGAACAGGATAAATAAGTAGTCTGTGCTCAAGATTACAAGTTTAACAAACAGTTCTTGACAGCAGTCCTGTTTTCAATCTGGAGACTAGACAAATACTCAATGGTCGCCAGCTCACAAAAATTAATCACCATGTGGCGACTGGTTGGTGCTTATTTTTATCCATACCATCAGTCCCTTCAGGAATGAGCCCTTTTGGAACATACACAATCTTCTCCACCTCCCCCCCCCCCACCCCCCTCGGTTATTTGCTGCCCCCACAAGGTGTGGGCCAGCAAGGACTGGGGCAGTTCAAGATGTCATTCCACAACATTGGCTCAGGCAACACCCAGCATTCTGAAAGAGGAGGTAGGGGCCGGGACTTATCAACCCCTGCTGCTGACTCGGGAAGAGGAGGCTGTGCCCGTGTTCACCGGCCGGTGTAGGGCAGGCCATGCCGTCACACAGCAGAGCCAGTCAAACGTCACGTAGGATGGCTGTGCGTTATCAATCGTCAGAAGTGGTTACACACTGCCATTTCTTGGCTGCACTTCTCTTTTTTTGGGTCCGCAAAAAGACTGCACTAGGACTTGGGGCTTTACTGCCCGGCCAAGATGATCACCATAAAGAAAGATGTTTAAATTGTGCATTCTGAATGGATTCGTAAGTAACAATTACTTCCAGATGGACTCACTGTCATCGATCAGTGAGGGAAATTCAATAACACTGTGGCTACAGATCTGGAGGACGCCAAACTTCACATTCCCCTGCATCCATCCATCTTCCATTTCTTCAGGTTCGTTTTGAGAGGTCAGACATACCACTTCAAAATAGTACTATTCGATATGTGCATGGCACTGTTGGTATGTGTTCACCTCGGTGCTGTGTCGTTTTGTAGGGTACCTGACCAAGGCCACATCCCCGAATTCGCACCACCAGATCCGCATGCACGCATATTTCGATGACTAGCTGTTTCGAAATCAGTTCCTGAAGGACCTTATCCGGAACTTAAAAGTTTTGTCGCACTCTTGTTCTCGAAACCCGGCCTTGGAGTTAACGCCCTAATGTCGCGCTTCATCTCCAGTCAGTCATTAGTGTTCCTGGAGGCGGAGTTCGATCTGGAGAATTTTGTTTTTTGTCCCACCACAGAGACGAGAAAGAAGTTAGTGTCTGCATTGGAGGACCCTTGGTAGCAGGAAATGGTGTCGGCCGGGAGTCTATAGTATACTGATCGGAAAAATAGATTCAGTGGGGACCCTTGTCTTACTGGGTGCTTGGAAGGCCAGGCCCATGAGGGGAGGCCCATGGTTTAGTCGAGATGAGTAGTTCCCACAAGTTTCTTGGGAGAACAAGATTCCTTTGCCCAACCTACGCAGAGATTCACTGTGTTGGTGGCGTCAAGAATGGAACCTTGCTGTTGACGTGCGGTTCACTCCTCTGCCCCCGACCACCTGCTCTTCACATATGCCTCCAATGGGGAGCGGGGTAGCTCACCTCAGACCCAGATGGCATCAGGTGTATAGACAGAGAAGGAGAAGGATCTTCATATCAACAACTTGTAGCTGAGGGCAATCACCAACGCGGTTGGGACGTGATCCACCCAGATGGCGGGCAAAGTTGTAGCAGTGATGTCCGACAACACCACAGCTATGGCCTATGTACGAAGAAAAGGGGAACCCGGTCTGTGCCTTGATGTGTGTGCCGCCCGAACTGTTAGAACTTTGCCAGGCTCATCGACTCACGCTTCAACCCAGACATATTGCAGGGAAGTTAAAATGTCTTGGCGGGAAAGCGTTTTAGCAAGGACCGTGACCCCACGATGAAATGGATATTATGCCCTCGAATTTGCCAATGCTCTTTCATCTATGGTGGAATCTGTGGTTGGATCTGTTTGCCATACGCGCCAGTAATAAACTCCTGAACAGTTAACTGTGGCAGGTTACACCCTGGTTTGTGGACCTAATGGATTTGAAGAAGCCAACTTACCGTCCCAACATCACGGAAAGACGCCTCATCCCAACCCTTGCGCCCTGGACACCGGATTCTCTCCCCCCGTGGCTGGGCAACTACGTTGCCACAGGTAATCAACCATTAAGGTGTACGAAGTAAAGTGGAAGACGTGATTTATGGAAGTAGTGGACCTGTGTGGTCAAAAGTTTGGCAAAGTTTCTTACATCTCTTCCAATCCGACCTTCCACGATAGCTGTTATGGGTATCGCCCGGTCACAAACTCTGTGCCTTCCTGCATTGGCAAGGTGGACATCGTTCAGAACGTCATGATGTTGAAATTGGTGCAAGCGTTCACAGAAGATGGCTACATTGGCGATGGCAGTGAATTGCCTTCATTCTTCAGGGATGGTGACTGTCTCAGGTTCGTGAAGGACTGGTTGAAAACCACTCTTCTGTTCCCTCACACTTCCGTGCTAAAAATCAGAGGTCCTCCCTAACCGGTGGTGGTAAGAGTTCCGGCCCTGTGGTTCCCTACGTTTTGAATCTCGAAAAAACCAGACTTCACAACCGCCATATCTGAATCAGGTAAGGGACCGGCCATGAAGGATTCATGGGTGCAAGTTCATCAGCCACTATTACTGGATGTCTATGGTGCAAGCGGAGAAAGGTGTCTGGACGATCATGAATGGCATGGAGTTGTGTTGGCAAGAACTATATATATGGCCTGACTGCATGTCATTCTAATGAAGTAGTGCATAAGGTAGGTAGGTACCTTTCAAATGTGTGTTCTGTAAAGGTCATTTTTGTGCGTAGGCTTACCCACCCTCCTATTGAACAAAGTCAGCCCAATTAAAGGAAATATTTTCAGCTGAAAGGAAAAATTGAATTTTAATCATAAAATTATTTTTTACTTATCCTAAAATAACGTTTAAGTCACGCCACTCATCGTCCCCTCTCTCACCAAACCGATTTGTTCACTAAACGAAAGTAAGGCTTGGTGGCAATACTGGCTGGAATGTGAGTACAGCGCCACAAGCTGGTTAAGTTTTAAGATATTGGACAAGATCTTTAATTTGAACTAATTAAATTCAAATTAAAGGTAAGTATTATATGATATGTAAAAACTAATTTTATGTTTAAAACTCGTTTTCTGTTTTACACAATTTTCCAAACTGGTTTCCCTAATTTTTTGCTTTGCTTTTGTTATAGGCCAAGGACAAACATGGCATCAGTGCTCTCTTAGCTGCTATTTGGGAAGGTCATACAGACTGCGTCAAGCTTATGATTGAAAAGGTAGGTAGTTAAAACTCTTTAATATGAGAGATACAACAAAGATTTGGACGAAAGTTGTTTTAAGTTGGAGTAGGTTGCTGGTATCATCAGCATAGTTAGCATGGCTTAGTGTTAGAGGCCCATCCAACGACCCGGATTATGCAGACCACTATGCTTACTCGACACATCACTGCTAAGTTGTTGCGTGAATTAAGATCGATATGCAACAAACTGACGTCAGGAAGTTTGTGGCATGCTAACGCTACTTCATGCGGCAAGTTAGCAGCGATTGTGATACTGTTATATTAACATAGTGGTCTAGTGCATTAGAGGCACAATTCAAAGACCCGGGTTCATTTCCCGGACTTCGCACATGAATTTTTTCGTCATTATTGATGCTCACTTGTCGTCTTTAGCTGTTTGCAATTGCGACTCCATTGTTTCTTTATTTTTTTATTAATATTTACAGCTAATTTTGTTCATTTAATAAAATGGTGTAGCTTATATTAAAGACAGTCACTTAACGCAAAACCAAAATTAGCCCAAGTTCCACAATTCAAACTTGCAAATTTTCTTCCAAAGTTTGAATTGTGGAACTTGGATGAATTTTGGTTTTGTGTAAGTGACTGTCTTTAATATGAACTTCAACCAAAGTAAAATTGCCGAATTAACGGTATTTTCGATGGTGTAGCTTCATCAAAATTGATAGCTATCTAGCACAAATTACCCTGGTTACACTGAAAGGATCAGTTATTAAAATAACGCAACAAAGTTCGTTTGACTTCACGAACTCTTACTTAGTCCAGCAAATTTTTGATATCCCACGGATATCTTCGTCAGGCTTGGGGGATTTTCTGGCCTCTTGCTACATTATTGTCGTCCTCAACAACATCGTCGTCTGCTTTTCTCACTTTTGCATTCGAATTTGACTGTGATCGCAGCCGTCCGTATTTATTGGGCTGCATGTGCGGTGCTCTTGTAAGGCTTAAGGCTGCATTGACGGTTCCAACTGCTTGCCGAGCTTTTTTCCGACTAAGTGTGAAACTTTAGGGAAAGCTGGGCCTTGGATGTTCATCGAAAGCACTTCTTTTTTTTCATGTTGTTGAATTGCAAGTGATTCAGGACAACGGAGGTGGGAATTTCATGCAGAATTTGACTTGAGAAGAGTACTCGCGTCTTTCCAGTAAATCTCATGCTTCAAAAATTTGCAGTGGACTGCGATGCCATCCTTCTCATTCCTCATGTTTGCCATATGTTGGGCAACCTTGGTGCGTACTCCTTTTCTGGTCTCTCGTATATAAACAGCATTGCAGTCCCTGCACGGAATTTTATATACAGCCTCTTTCGCATTTCCTAATGGATCCCATTATAAGTTTCTGTGCAGGCACTGCGATACTATTTATATAGGAGAGACCAGAAAAGGAGTACGCACCTGCATTGCCCAACAAATGGCAAACGTGAGGATTGAGAAAGATGACAATGTCATTGCTGTCCACTGCAAATCTTTGAAGCATGAGATTGACTGGAAAGGCACGAGTACTCTTCTAAAGTTGAATTCCACACGAGATTTCCACCTCCGTTGTCTTGAATCATTTGCAATTCAACAACTTGAAAAGAACGGAGTGCTTTTGATGAACATCCATGGCCCGACTTTCCCTAAAGTTGCTCACTTAGTTGGAAAAGAGCTTGGCGAGCAGTTGAACCGTCACTGGAGCCTGAAAAGAGCACCGCGCATGCAGCCCAATAAATACGGAGGCTGTGGTCGCGGCTAATTCTAAAGCAAAAGTGAGAAAAGCATACGACGATGTTGTTGATGTTGTCAAAGCCTGACGCTGTGGGATATCGAAAATATGCTGGACTAAGTAGGAGTCCGTAACGTCAAGTTAAGCAAACTTTGTTGCGCTATTTTAATAGCGGATTGGTATTTTCACGGTATGAATTACAGCGATGTTTGTTTTTTTTTCCCAAAATTTTTTTTGGGAACAGTAGCCTTTCGATCATAAGAAATGTTATATGCTGATGTGGGTACTGTGTTAAATTTAGTAGTTAAATGTGACGCCAAAAGTCAGGGAAAAGTGCAAAATCTGGTTAGGGAAAACCTGGAAAAGATAGGGAAAGTCATAAAAAAAATTGTGTACGAGCCCGGTATGAAACGTGCACAGGTCGTGCTTGGAAACTACTCTTTCTAAATGTATCGAACCCGTTTTTCAGGGAGCAAAGAAGATTGGCAACGCTCCAGATGGAACAACATATTACGATGCGGCAGAAAAGGAGGAAATTAAACAGCTGCTAAAGTGAGATAAGGAACCAAGCTCAAGTTAACAGTATGAACTAAAGACAGTATTGCATGTGCAGTAGCAATGCCACCCATTCCGTAAATGGTTCCGGAATGACGTCCAGTAAAGGGTAGACAGTGAGTGTTACTCCTAACAGCTATTGATTTGTTCGACTCAAGCCAGTGAGGGTGTACAGTACAATCATTCCTCTTGCGTGGTGCCCCTTGTGAACATTGTTTTCCCAATTGTAAAATGGCGTTAATACGTAATCCCTTTTGTATTTGCCACGTGAATACTTTTTAGCGTACCGTTAAATAACCATGCGTCCAAATGAGATGTGGCCTTGTGTTTGATATCAAACGAATAAGGAATGCAATCAATCTATATTTACCCCTGTTGCAGATAAACTATTATAGCTTAGATGTAGACCTAAAATTGAGTTATTTATATGAAATGATATTGTGAATAATTTTCTACGATGCGTTAGTCACAATGAGCACTTCTCCTTGTCTGTTGTTAATGCACTGTATGTTGGTGAGTAACGTAAGGAGCCAATAAAGTTAAGTTGCGTTTGATGGAAACAAGAAGCTTCAATTTTGTTTAAGGGTAATTTAATCGTAGCGGTTTGGTGCAGGAAAGTGCGGTAATTTTTTCGGGCTAACAACCAGAAAGGTGTATTATGGGAGCTCATTTTTTTGTCAGTTGTGATAATCAGTGCTATGGACATGTAATTTCTGCTATTTTGCAAAATCGCAAATTTTGCAACATTTTAATAAAAGCGTTATAAAAATTAATTTTGAAGTAGTAGGTACACAATTACTAACTGTAGCAAAAACACCCACTCATTTCTCACAAATTTCGGTAAATGCAGCCAAACGTCACATTTCAAAAAATTGCGTAAATGTTGTGTAAAAATCACCGCAAATTAGCTTTGTTTTAACATGAAACCAAAGATGTTAAAACTAATTTTAAAGAAAAACAAGCCAGTGTAATCTGGAAAACCGAATCGGCGAAAAAGTGTCGATAAAACGACATTCTTGACAACACAAATCACACTTTCACCACCAGTACGAAAAATGAAAGTTCACTTAAATTTTTGGAGTATTGTCCGTTCACCTTCTTTGTAGATTTCGAAGACTTTAATCTATGTGTAGCATAAAAGCACAAAAGCAAATCGGTTTGAGAACTTGGATCGTTCCGTGGAGATCAGTGGTGTGACACGTGAGAGGGAAGTTTGAATTTGGGTAAACCAACTGCAACATCATGTAGGTTAGGTTATCTTCTTTTTTGATCAACAAGCAAACTTCTGAAGAAGGGAAATAGACAATTTTACAAAAATTTGAGTTAACTTTCGATGTTTTAGTGATCTACTGAATTGTCTTACTGGTGGTGAAAGTGTGATTCGTGTTAAGAAAAACAGTATATCAATAAAATTAACTAACCTCTACTACAAACTGCAATAATCGAGGGTCCAACAAGGGCTTAAATCTTGTACGCTCTCTGATTTCGGATTTACAAATCAACACGAAATCTGAAAATTTTGGTGTCTCACCAATAATTACGCATCACCAAAAGAGTTTCAGTTTCTTCTAAACCAGCAAATTTTCGATAGTGGTGTCTCACCAATAATTACGCATCACCAAAAGAGTTTCAGTTTCTTCTAAACTAGCAAATTTTCGATAGTTTTTACTATCTTCATCAGGCATGAGCTACGAGACACACGCACAAACGGTCTTGTCACACAACAACGATCGCTCCAATTTTGAATTTTGTTCCTCACTACTAGTCTCCCAGTCGGCCTTGAGACGTTATTTATCCTGGCCGCTGCGTTAGTCGTTTTCACTCGTAGAGCTTGACTTGTCAAGTGTTGCTGTAGGAAGAAATTTTTTCCACTGTGCCTTTAGCTTGTCATTCAGTTCAGGTGTTACAATTTTTGTTATTTGTTTATATGCTGGGTCTTGGATGCTTAAAAGTCCCACAGCTTCCGCTTGGCAGTTTTAAATTGCGAACGCTTCCAAGGCACGGAGGCGTGCCTCCTTGAAAGAGTTCGATTTCAACATTACTTGTGTTCCCTCTCAGTCGATGTCATGGTTGGTCCTAATTTTGTGCACTGCCACCGCACTTCTTCTGTCTTTCTTGGATTTTGCTTTTGCATGTTCTTCGACTCTAGTGCGAATTTTTCTTTTTGTTTCCCAAGAAAGACAGAAGAAGTGGAGTGGTAGTGCACAAAATTAGGGCCAACCACAAATCGACTGGGAGGGAACCCAAGTAATGTTGAAATCAAACTCTTTCAAGAAGGAACACCTCCACGCCTTGGAAGCGATCACAATTCAAAATTGCCAAGAAGAAGCTGTGGTACTTTTAAACATCCAAGACCCAGCATATAACAAATAACAAAATTGTAACACCTGAAATGAATGACAAGCTAAAGACGCAGTGGAAAAGATTTCTTCCTACAGCAACACTTTACGAGTCAAGCTGTACGAGTGAGAACGACTACAGCAGCGGCCAGGTTGAATAACATCTCAAGGCCGACTGGGAGACTAGTAGTGTGGAACGAAATTCAAAATTGGAGCGATCGTTGTTGTGTGACAAGACCGTTTGTGCGTGTGTCTCGTAGCTCATGCCTGATGAAGATAGTTAGTAAAAACTATCGAAAATTTGCTAGTTTAAAAGAAACTGGAACTCTGTAGGTGGTGCGTAATTACTGGTGAGTCACTATGATGAGCAGCCAAAGTAAACAAACCGTAGTGTCAGTCGACGTATCGACCGGAACATCGGTATTTAGTGTCTGCAAGTCTCTGTTAATCTTGAAAATCATAACAAATCAACACAAAATCTGCAAATGTGTAAATCTAGATGAAATTCGGAAATCCAACCGAAATCTTGCAAATCCAAACAAATCTTTGGTTTCGGATTTGCCAATCTCTTACGTTATTTTCAGGTTTGTTGGACTCCTCGTCAATAATCCTCTGAAAGCAGTTAGCACCATTGCATTGTTGAGGCGAGTGCTGTTCTTATCAATGCTGCTAGTTCAAGGTTGCCTGGCGTGGGCAGTCGGACACATTGTCAACTGTATACATGGTTTATACTTGTGTTAAGGGTTTGGCGACACTCATGTTGTGTAGCCCTATTTTCACGCTCCTTTTGATTTTTTTTTTAATCATACATTTTGTCAACGTAAGGGACAATGTGATCCTATCATCAAATTCGACTACGAATCTATCACCACATTGTACCGATCCCCCAAAATTGCTCTGTCATCGCAACAGAATGTACCGCAAAATGAACTCCAGTATTATCACAGAAATTACATATCCTTAATCAATGAACTTACAACGACGTTCAGTTGTGCATTTTTCTTTGCACTGTGCTGACATGCCAATTCATGTACCCTATTTCGATGTTGAAAAATCATTGCCCGATAGCCGACTCTGTTACCTAGTGGTTTGATGTTGCGGAATATGTAAAACAAATCTTCAGGGAATGTGAGAATAAAACATAAAATTTCTGAAGGCTGGTAAAATTTAGTGCCCAGAAATTGAATATGGACACATCTGTCACGAAATGATACAGTAAAATGTTGCCTTTCCGATGTTTTAACACAAGCATTACCAAGAGGGCGTAAAGTAAGCATCTCCAACAATGCTACCCCATGTTCAACCACTTGTTCTTAGTCTCGAATTGTGGGCAGTCGTCGAACAAACAGGTGACGAATATTACTTCTGTGGAATATTAATAATAATAAAAAGTTTGGTAAGTTAGCTTTTACATCATTATGAGGAAAACGTGACATGCCTGAAAGCAAGCAACACCATTGAAATGACTTGAAAAAAGTGTAACGAGTTTTGGCTCTACAAATGTAGGCCAACTGAATATAAATTGTGAGATTTAGAGTAGCCTACCTCTCGGTTCCAGGCCGTTTCTTGCGTGGGCAAATAGCCAACCCCCTACTAGCATTGCCTGCGGAAAGTAAGATTCTGGCAATGCTTAATGACCTGTCAGGAAATTGTACTGTTAGCTTGTGTCTCAATCGACCTTGTGTTAGCAGCGGAATATGAATGGAGCACCGCAACGGGGATACTCCCATGCATTTACAATATGGCTGCCCGATACTGAAATCTGGGCCATTACCTTGCACAACTTCAAACTTGCACGAAATTCATGAGCAGGTGGTCTCTTAAATCTCATTCGAGCTTAACACATTTTGCCCGTATAAGTATACCTGCTTTGATTTTATGGCAGCTTATTTTTAAAATTTGAGTCCGTGTTTACATCTTGTACGCTTAGATCTCAAAGGAAAAGATATTTAGTCTCAATATCCTTGCAAATTGTCGATAGTGTGGTTTTTCTGGAGTTGGAGGGGCTCAGCAGACTGTCTTCATCAGGCTACCACATCACCGCTCCCTTGGTAAGTTATCCAAATTTAATCGCCATTGCTAAATATTGTTACTTAATTATTGTTGAATAGACTCGATCTTCTGTGTTGCCGCCCTTCATTGCGGCCACCGTCTTGGCAAGTTGACACGGATTCCAACCCAGATCATTATCGAAAGCAACGGTGGGATATCGTTCTACATTGTAATGTATTAACAACGAAATGTGCCAAGTTAATTGTATGATTTACATGAGGATAACCAAGACTAAGCCATGTAGCTAGGAGAAGCCATGCTGGAGAGGGCTTGAATTGCTGGCCTCCAGTGACATGTAGGCTAAACTTTAAAGCACTCCTGTAAAGTATGTACATTCCTGTCATTTATATATGACAGGACTGTAGCTAATAAAATTTATATATAATATATATGTGAAATGTCCCACGACGATTAACACGCATAACACAACTACCACCCATTGTAGCAAGATAATATTTTGCAAGCAGGTTGCTCATTTTTATTGCATACCTCATTTTGCCGCTTCACAGCTCTACTTTGATCTAAACACCTAAGCCGAAAAATAACCCTCCGGACTTAATTTAATACTTTTAGTTGCAACACTACGCGTATCTACTTACTTCACAAGTTTTAAGTGAAATCTGACTACGAGACGTCGTCTTCTCGTAATAGCGTGCAGTATGATTAGTTTATTGTACTTTGTACCTATTACCGTAAATCATGCATTAAAAGCCCAGTTGAAGCTAAAGCCCGCCCCCTAAAATGCTGCAAAGTCACAATCACGAAATAGTGGAGTTAAAGCCCACCCGTCAAATTGTCGTTTTTCTACGAAAAATTACCTAAAAGTTACATGATGTGAATAAACATAGTACTCGTGCTATGTTTACTGGCTTTCTCCCTCTCTGTAGTAATAGTGGTGGACCCTGCCTTTAGCTCCTAGCACCTGCACAAAGAAGGCCTGGGCATCTCACCTATGCCTCTTTCCTTCTTCACGGCAATTAAAAGGATGTAAAAATTGGTTTTTCAGAGATCGTTCAAAAGCTTCGAATTTTCTGTAGTAGACGTCCAGAAAGGTTAGAAAACTAATAATGCTTGATTTAAAGCCCACCCCCTATTTTTGCCAAAGTAACTGCATAAGCCCATGGGTGTTTAATCCACGATTGACGGTACGTACTAGTGTTGTGCCGAACTATCTGATCTGTGTGGAGAGATCGTAGATGTCTAGTATGTTATCAGCATGCTCGTGCCGTTTCTCTCGATTGACTTGTAACTTGCAGTAGGGTTTACTGATCGAATAATGTGGCTGCGGAAATTTAGGATGTGCAAGTGTTCGGAGTCATCTACCGAGATTCAACTCCGCTGGGGATGACAAATTGTTAGCGGAGTATAGTTGTAACCAAATATAACAGCCTTTTTTAAGTGACCTTTTAATTGTCTGCACTGCCCTCTCAACAAACCCATTTGACTTAGGATACAAGGCGAAGGGTTATGGATAACATCCCCTTCTTTGTTAAAATGTCGAGAAAGGTTGGATTCAAAAAGAGGACCTTGGTCTGTTAGCAATTCTTCTGGAGGCCCATTCCTACTACGGATAGCTTTAAATGCTTTACACTGAGGTAGCAGTGCTAGTTGTTTTCGACATTTCGACTACCTCAAAAACTGAGTAATAGTCAATGACTAACAAGTAGTTGTAGCATTCAAATGGAGAAAAATCGGTAGCTAGTTTCTGCTGTGGTTGTTCAGGAATTTTTTTTATCAACCAACGATTCCTTGTCGTTAGCACTCTGAATTCTGTTGGCTTGACGTGCAAATTGAAACCATTTCCTGAATTTCTGTATCCATGTTAGGCCAATATATAGTTTCACGTCCCTTAGTCTTACAAGCTACAATTCCTCAATGGCCAACATTAAGCCTTCCAGGGGTTTCTTTACGAAAAACTTTTGGAATCACGAATCTCGAGGCTCTCAATAACAAGCCACGTTGCACAGTAAGTTCATCGTGGCAGTGCCAATAAGGACGAGCTAAGCTTTCCACTGTTGCCTTGTTTTCCAGCTATGCAAGTTTTACCTGCTTAATTACAGCCTGCAAATGTGCATCTTCAGCTGTTGCCATCTTAACTGATCAAGTTTAGTTTGAGACACTTTTACAATAAAATGCACATTACCTTCCTCAGTACTTACAATCGGTATGCCAAAAGTTACTTGGTCTGGTGCGCAAGAAAACGGAACAGCTACAGCTAGTACCTTTCCAGGTGCATACACAAGCTTAAATGTCGTACCGTTGATTTTGCGTGAGCATCCGCTGCAGACGGGGTGAAACTTGGTGCGAATTTCGTGAAGGTTATTGTGTTAGCTAACATTTGTCATGTGCGGTTTGTAAAAATACCATGAACTGTTCTGGCAGTTTGCGACAGCAAAGTGTTTATTTGCCGGCATCTTTGAACTCCAATGTGGGCGGGCTTAAGCTACGATTCCCAGCACCATGTCTGTGCTACTGCGATCCTTGTCAACCAGTGAGCGTTTTTTTTTTTGCTAGTAATCCTTTTGTGACGTTACGTTGCGACTGTAAGAGTTACTAACCTCTGATGCCAAGTACCAACTGTAAATGGTGTTTTTTCTGCAATTTTTTTTTGTCTTTATAACTGCAAAACCTATAGAAACTCTTACGTCGAAACTGGGTAAAAGTATTAATTTGTAAACGCTGGTGTATCTTGCATGGAAAGGGACTAGCTGAGGGCGACAAACCCAGATTGCATTTTCAGTATTCATTTGCTACATAGTGCGTTTTCCCATGCCTGCAAGAAGACCTCCTACCCCTGTGTTTCGTACTTTTAAGTTAGCATACAACTTTGTTTATTGCATGGCCCAACAACTCCTTCGAAAATGGCTGCTACGAAAGCCAAAAATGTAGGTTCGTCTATAATAAATTTACATGCAAGCCGAGTTTGTAGGACTTAAGTTTTTTATTGCCTTCACTTCACTATTCCGAATGCTGACTTAAACTCGTACTTGAAATGACTATGACCTCTATTTAGTGCCATTCACCACCCAATTTCTTCCAAACGTATCCATACGAGGTTCTAGTAGTAAATGGCAGTAAACAGTTACGACGTCATTTCAAGTCAAAGTTTGAGTTTGATTCAACGTTCGGAATACTGGTATTAAGGCAGTTTTAGAAATAATCCTGTGGTCGACTCCTGCTGTACTAGCATCCCATCTTGTTCGATCTGAGGGATGTGAAAGCAACCAGCACCAGTGTGCAAACACCGTTTTGTTTTTGTTTAACAAGCATTAGCCAAAATCGGTCATTGTGTCCGATCAACGGAGAGAGGGAATATTTAGCTGGACAAATCCAAGCGGAAAACCCCCTTGGCACTTTATAAACAATCAACCACATGTGCTACAACCAGGGCCGTGCCGTACGGGGAAGCAGGGAGAGCGCCCCCCCCCCCCGGAATTGACTACCGGGAATTCGGGTATTCAAATTTAGAAATAGGCCATGCAAAAAAAAATTGTTTGGTTTACGGGCGAGGTTGCAAATTGAAGCACCAGGCAACCAGGCATTTTATTTTTTATTTTATTTAACTAACCACATTTCTTTGACATGTACCTAGCTCAAAGCTGGAAGAATATGAAGTCAGCCTAAAAAAAATATAATGTTGTTAAATATGTTATTTATTTCATCCAATATTCAAAGTTTTTTAGTTTTTGTCAAATAACTTCTTAGTGGTGTGAGCTAGAGGTTTAAAATTGGCACCATTGGAAAGCTCGTTTCGAGGCGGTTAAAATAGTGTACTGGGATGTCAAAAACGGTCAATATTTGGCATAAATGTGATTTTTAGTGGGTGAACCAAGTTTCAAATAAAAAGTTTCGACCCGCGATAATTTAAAGCACCCGCACGCGCCTGTAAACCAAACAATTAACTTTGCATGGCCATATATATATTCTCTTTTTCAAATTTACTTTAACTGATTAGCGATTATAAGAAAGGTAATGAACAAAAGAAAAATCTCACCAGAATTCATGAAGTAGCAGTAACCGTTGTCAAGGTCAGGTATTTTCTTACCAATGACTTTAAAGGGCAATTACATCCATTTTGATATGCATGATTTAAGTATAGATCACTTACACAATAGCTAAACAACAATTGCAGTAGGAATACGTTACGTACGTCCGATACAAAGATTTAATTATTGCATCACCAAATACGACACGGAGAACGCCATTGTTTTGCTGGAACGTGCAGAAATTAATACTGACAGATGTCACTTTTCGATTTCGACTCGCAGCCGATTGAGATATTGGCTGTGAGACCTCAAGCGTCTGACGACCTTAGTTGGCCGACAGTTGTAGTGGCCGGCTAAGGCCGTCGGACACTTGAGCTCTCACAGTAAACAGAGCTATCTCAATCGGCTGTGTGTCGATATCGAAAAGTGACATTTGTAGGCATTAATTTCTGCATGTTCCAGCAAAACAATGGCGGTCTCCGTGTCGTGTTTTGCTGAAGCAATAATTAAATTGTTGTATCGGACGTAGTACGTAACGTATTCTTACCGCAGTTCTTGTGTTTAGTTATTGTGTAAGTGATCCAAAAGTAAAGCACGCATGTCAAAATGAATGTAATTGCCCTTTAAATCCGTATCCAATTCTGTAGCAAGTCAACCCTTGTCTGCCACGTGACTGATAAACCTCACCTCAGTAAGGAGGAAGCTATTAGTTAAAAACGTGGGCAAGTTGGGTTGGGTAGTATTTGACTGGCAGATTTCCAGTGACAAGCGAAAGCAAAAGGACTCGGAGGCGCAGGGCCGGAACAAGAAAAAATTACGTGAAGACGAAAAAAAGATACAAGAGCATCTACTGAAAATTTTGTTAAAAAAAAAAAAAGACGGTATTGTGGTATATGTTTTTATGAATAGTTTTAATAGTTTATGAATTTTCCCTGGACAGTGTGCTTCATCCTAGGATTGCATAGGCCTATGTAATTTTACTTGGGGTTTTAACACTTAACGATTTAATTATTTTTTCCTTCGCCTTCTCTACAACGGTTTGTGTAATTATGGAAATTTAGTGATCTGTTCTCGTTTTTGGGAAATTTAATGATTTGTCCTTTGGTTCTCATATTACCGCCCCTTCTACAATTACGCCATCTACGCTTACCTATTCTTAAAAATTACCGCGCGCTCAACAAATTGGACAACTTCTTATTTTTTCAGGTTTGACCGTTTTCGTAAAATGATACCATCGGTAAAAATATCAAAGACATCGAAGATATTTGTTCATTCATTACAAGACCTAAAAGGCTTCATCTCTGCAATGCCCAGTGTACAATGCAGTTAACGTTGGTCTGCGCCTTATGGATAGGGTGGGGGGGGGGGGACCAACTAAAAATGCGACAAGATATCAGTCCGTACATCCTAATGAATTCATGACAATTCGGTCGCCGACAATTCGGTTTAAAAATTATACAGACAGTGCGACAATTCGGTTGTGTATAAAATGTAACCTGTACGAAAATTCGGTCTCGCAAGAAAATAAATGATGCGAATAAGTCAAGCTTCATGAACATCAATGAAACCAGATCCCGGCGGGGGGGGGGGAGAGGAGGGCTGAACTTCACAAGGGAACGATAAACATCCTACAGCCATGCCAATCAGAACTGCTGGAAACTCGCTGCCCTAAAATATGAAAACTGAAACTCATTGCAACAGAATGTCACCAACATTTCTAAGATTGAGATAACATAACTTGGGACCATACTGTCACAGTTGGTCATCAATTTTTACCTGGTATTTTTTTTCTTTTTAAGTTGGACCCAAATTGTAGCAGGTTTTTTTCTTTTTTTTTTTTAACTCTTGGGACCAAATTTTATGATGGAACTGAACTCCCCCCCGCCGCGGATTCGCTGACCTTGGCCCGGCCCTGGCTACAACCACATGTTGCAGATATTTGAGAAAGGAATACATACACCTGACTGGCAAAATATTGTGCTTCTTAGTCACTAGATATTTTTTAATTTGATTACTAATTTTTACAGCGGTGTTCGGGGCGTGCCCTCGTTTCTCGTTTCTGAAGACCTTTTTTAAAGAATCTGAAGAGCATTTTTAGGACAATTGCACAATGCGAATTGACAAAAAAATAATGAAAATTATTATGTTCCAAAAAAAAAAGCCTTGTTTAATGGGAGTTTAACAACGAAATCGATCATGTCGGCGGGCGCCGGGCGATTTTTTATTTGCGGTAGCGAAGCAAAGAGTATGGTGTGCAAATAACTTTAAACGTCAAAATGGTTTGAGCTAGTGGCTTTTAATTTAAAACACCGGAAAGCTCTTATCAAGACAATGAACTTGTAAGTCTATTCTATACCGATAGTGGTATCGGGTACCGGGAAAGATACTACTGGATCGGTGAGGATTGGAGAGTTCATATTTCTGGCAGATATCTTGGACAGATCTCGCACAAAACATTTTACTTCAAACTCAAGCAAAATTCATGAGCAGGAGGCCTCAAAATTTCAATGTAGCATACCACAATTTGCCACTAAGTTTTGCTGCATGGAATTTATGGTGGCGTGTCCAAATTTAATCCTGATTGTCAATCTTTTAGTTGTCAATGCTAAAGCATTGAACAGACTCTAGCTTCAGTGTTGCTGTCCCCATGGTATCGGCATCGGTATCGGGTTGTACGATACTGTTGAAATCGGTATGGGTAACGATATTTTAAAAAGTGGGTATCAGACAGCCTTATGAATTTGGTATATTTGAACGTCAAAATCGATCAAAAATTGGCGAAGTTATCGCATTTTTACCATCTCTGCTGGATTTTTGAACTGATAAAAAGGAAAAAGTCAATTCACTAAAAAATCACGCACATTTCCACAAACTAGACACTTACTCCTATGTCCAGCAAAATTTCAACAACTAACTGTTGTCATCATCAGGCTTTTAAGGTAGATTTAGTCCCTGATCACATCTTGTTTTAGCGTTGTTTACAAGTGCCGTTTTCGAACTCGCCGGTAATAGTGGCCTACTACATTTTTCCGGCCGTTGCACGTCGGCATTCTGCTCGCTCAGTTCCCATCGCCTACTCAATTCTCTTTCCAGTTCAACGTTAACCAGGTGGCCCACGTTAGGATTTGATGGTCCTTGAATGTTCATGAGTGGTTTT
>JAHWFP010170874.1:492-48001 GCA_023313725.1 Lithobius niger
GGAGTAGGTTATAGGAACGATAGCACTAGTAAATAGCTATCTCTTCCCAGCCGTAAATCACCGAGAAAAGGTGTAGGTCGTAGGAACGAGAACGCTGGTAAATAGCTATATCGTCCCTGCCGTAAATCTCCGAGAAAAGGAGTAGGTAATAGGAACGAAAACACTAGTGAATGGTTTTCTCTTCCCAGCCGTAAATCACCGGGAAAAGGTGTAGGTCATGGGATTGAGACCAAGATGTATGCGTCTGTTGCCGGACTGTAGGTTGGCATGGGACACACCCTCGCGTCAAAAGTGTCGGGTCGTGTCGCCATCGTGTCGCCATCGTGTCGTGTCGTGTCGCCATCGTGTCGTCATCGTGTCGCCATCGTGTCGTCATCGTGTCGTGTCGTGTCGCCATCGTGTCGTGTCATGTCGCCATGGTGTCGCCATCGTGTCGTGTCGTGTCGCCATCGTGTCGCCTGTACAAACATCATTCTTGTTGCCAGTGGTATGAGGTTAGTAAAATGGGGCTTTAAGGAAGGTTCCCCCCCCCCCTTTTTGCCTTCGACTTTCTTCTCTTCCTTGGGTCCGTAGGCTGAGTGGGGGGTGAAAATATGCCCCTTTGGGGAATTGGCCGCTATATGCGGTCGCACGGGGCCACTATGCCCAATTTTTAGCGCGGGGCCCCCGTCTGCCGGGGGAACCAGGGCATTGTTAGCGGCATGTGCAGGGGATTATGGTTCAAAACTTGGGTCTGTTGCACACCTGTCATGTTCTAAGCCTCTGCCACCGCGTGATCCGAAGAAGACAGACGTGTTTCTTACTACCTGCAAATACTGATGCATACGCATATGTTTTTCAAATCGGTCGGAAAATGCGCCCCGAATAAGAAGGGTTTCGGACCTACAAGGAAGCCGAATACGTAACTGAACTGTGTAGTATCGATTCGGTTCTCAAGACACCCCTCGTTCATTTAAACTCCTACTCAGCAATTGAAGAGGACGAGGTCATGTTGAGAGCAAGCGCTCAAGTAGGGCTTATTACTCGGCATCAGCTCCAGCTTTGAAGGCGATGGCATTGGTCAACCCGGAGTTCATGGAAAATAAAACAATTAGGGAATGTATGCATCTTCTTAAGCGAGCGTCTTCATGCCACAAAGATTGTTTAAGTTGGCAATGCCGTCTACTCATGAACAATGTCTTTCCGCGAATCTGCAACTGGGTTCCCGGTGGATGTAGTGGGCAAGTTTAGACTTTTGCCAGTTCAGGGTTCTGGAGACTTGCTTATTGGACAGTTACTTGTATTGGCCCCAGAACTCAAAGAAAAGGTTCGACCTGCCCAAACATTGGTCAGCACGAACCATGGAAGCTATCGAAGCAAGCCTATGTATGCAAAGATCCAACATCCAGCATCCGGACATTGGAATGATCCATATGGGGGAAAGAGTAGCAGCAAAAAGCCAGCGGACAAGTCAAAGGAGCGTTCGTCCTTTCGTGACCATCCCCCCTCCTGGTCACGCGGGAAAGGACCAGAGAGTTACCAGTGTGGCCGAGGATCATTCCGGGGAAGAGGTAAAAGACCTCCACGTCAGTGACTGGCCATGGTCAGGGCGCCCCCCCCCCATTCACCGTCAGGTGGGGGGGGGGGAGGATTGCCAGACATCTTGGACATTGGAAGATGATTGCGTCGGACCCCTTCGTCATCCGAGCTCTGGAGGAGGGATACACACCGCTATTCGTCACCAGGCTTGTAACTAGAGACTGGCTGGTAGGACGTTCCGAAATCCCAGAACTTATCAAGGGAGTCAATTTGCTGGTTGTGAAGGGGGCAGTACAGGTTTTCGGAATCCAGCAAGGGCGATTCCGAACGGAGGGAGGATCCCGAGTTCTTTCAATCTTCGGAAACTCAATCAACACCTCGCAAAGGAACATTTCCAGATGGAATCGATCCAATCAATTCGAGACTCACTCCAGCACGAAGAGTATACCATTTCGATCGACCTCGAGGATGCGTATCTGCACGTTCCCCTCAAGCCCCTCGACATCTGTTCCGCCTTGTGGCGGGGGGAAAATCGTCCCAATGGAAATCTCTTCCCTTCGGCTTAGCGACGGCTCCATACGTGTTTACCCGGATGCGGAAACCTGTGCTTGCATACCGCACCTACATCACATCAAAGCTCACGCCTATTTGGAAGATTGGCTGGTTCGAAACAAGGAAGGTTTTCTTTTGACCCAGCAGTGGGAAATGTGCAGCTCCTGGTTTTCACATTTGGGTCTTGGTATAAACCTCAAGAAGGCCAGACCAGTTCCAAGCACTTGTGTTGTGTTCCTGGGTGCAATGTTCAACACTGTAAAAATGGTGGTAAAACCAACACTGGAGAGGTTCGTCAAGACGAGAACGTCGGTGAAGACATTCGTCAGAAGGACCAAGGTAACGGCGAGGGAGTTGGCATCGCTCATTGGACTCTTGGACTCCAATGCCAGACTTGTACCCTTAGGCCACTGGCGGCCACTGGTTCAGAAGACAGCGGGGCAGCCGCGGTACAGATGGGTGGACATCATTCCGCTACGAGACCTCCCGAGGCAGAGCTGGTCGTGGTGGACAGCGAAGGGAAACCTTCAAGTTGGAGTGCCCATTCACGAGCCCGTTCCGGAGTTGCTCCTATTTTCAGACGCCGCCCTGTCAGTTGGGTGCTCACCTTGCCGGGGAAACTGCATCAGGCATTTGGAGCGAAGAAGAGAAGGTCCTGCACGTCAACGTCCTGGAGCTCAGAGCAGTTTGGAGAGCCCTCCTTGCCTGGAAGCTAAGGCTGAGGGGGCATGCAATGGGCATCATGCCACGGCTGTTGCGTATGTGAAGAAAGGTGCAGGCGCACATTCGAAATCTCTTATGGAAGAAGCCTCCAGCCTGTTTGACATCTGCATGCGGTACGAAATCTCGCCGGTTCCTCGCCACATAGCAGGAAGTCTCAACGTGTGGGCGGAAGAGTTGTCCCGGGGTTCACAGGTGCTGTCTACGGAATGGATGTTGGACCCTCAGGGTTGGAAGCCCTGTTTCGTCAGTGGGGAACCCCGTAGGTGGATCTGTTTGCACTACAACAATCAGCTCTCATGTTTTGTGTCCCCGTTTCCGGATGGGGGGCCTGGGCAACGGACACACTGTCAGTCAGCTGGGAAGGTCTAAATGCGTACCTTCTGTGGAAGATGATCAACAAGTCGAGAGTGGCCAAAGGGAAATTCATCCTAGTAGTCACCTGTCGGCCAGCGCCTCCATGGTTCCCAGAATTGATGGAGCTGGAAAAGACGGATCCATTCCTTTGCCAATCACCAGCATCGGGGGAGGACCCTGCACCAAAACCCTTCCATGCTGAATCTTCAAGGGTGGAAACTCTAAGGAAGAATTTGGTGAGGAAGGGATTTAAGACGGAAGTGGCATCCAGGATTACGAAGTGTTTGAGGGAGTCCTCGCAACGTAACTACAATGCCAAATGGAAAAAGTGGTTCGAGTGGTGTGTAAAGTCGGACTGCGACCCATGCAACCAGGACCTACGAATGCCTACGAATGCTGACAGCTTTCTTTGAAGAGTTTTTTGTCAAAGGTTGTCCCCAAGGGCTATCGTTCGTGTTGACGATCGTTGGGGATCCAAAGACTGTTTTCCAATGTGGTGATTTCCAAACAGATGACAGCCTTTGAAAGTGGGAGACCAAGACAAACGAAATTGTTCCCCACATGGAATCTGCCGTTGGGGCTGCAAAGTCTAATGGGCGCCCCATATGAGCCAGCTAGAAATGCGTCCATTCTATCTCTATCCCAGAAGACTGTATTCCTAGTCGCTTTAGCCTCGGCAGCCCGCCAAAGTGAGTTGGCAGCCTTCACCAGGGATGAGGGTCATATTAGTTTTGCCAAAGACTGGTCGGACTGGTCTGACTGGTCGGAGGTATGTTTGACGTTTTCGGCCCATGTCAGAGCAAAAAATTGCAAACCGGGAACGACATCAAAGCCTGTTCGAATTAAGGCTCTAAAAGAGTGTGGACAAACACGAAAAGAGCTATGCGGTGCGGTTCTACCTATCCAAAACAGAAAATAAGAAGGAGAACTGCAATTTCATAACAATTTCACTGTTGTTTGATGTGGACTCAAACAGTGGTGAAATTATAGATAAGGGCGTGCCTAGAATCGGGGCCGTGATTAAAAGAGCATACTTGAACGGACAGGATCACGGGGATCTCCCCGCTATAGTTAGGGCACACGAGCTTCGCGCATTAGCCGCATCATGGGCGTTGGGATGAGGTGATCACAGTGTGCTCATGGAATAGCAGTACCACCTTCATCAAACTCTACCGGATGGGGTCACCCTTAGTGTAGACTGGGGACGCCCGGACGGAGGCACACACTGGTGCCTGAACTATAGTGCTGACTCAGACTGAGGGAGTCACCTCGAGTGTAGACTAGGGACACCCAGTCAACTAAGCACGCCAGTGAAGTAACTGGAAGAGGAGACGAGACCAACTGTGTAGAAGTGGTAAGTTGACTTATTCCATGTTAAAACTGTAGTAGGCAAGCTCTCCCGGGTTCAGTGAGGTTTTTCCCCACCGCCTGAATGACAAATTCAGCATAATTACTGAAGTAAGTATTTGCAGGTAGTAAGAAACGATAATTTTAAAATGTAAAATTAGTTTTTACTAACCTAAATACTTACTTCAGTAAGAACCCGCCCGCCTCCCCGCATTCACTGAAAGGAGAGTTCAAAATGTGATAAGGGGAACAAACAAGATGGCGGCCTCCTAGTTAGGAGTAGCAGCGCCCCTGGCGGGAGAGGAGAGAAAGTTTGGATACAAGCTAAAAAAAGGGAGTTTTTTAGTTGATAAATGAGCAGTGATAGCGTAAAATGATGATTTTAAGCATAATTACTGAAGTAAGTATTTAGGTTAGTAAAAACTAATTTTACATTTTAAAATTATCGTTTTATTTGCCTATCCCGATTTCTACAAATTCTGCGAATGTAGTAAATATGTGGACTGGTAATCGGGCTCGGCCTAGCCTTAATAAGAACGTATAAGCAGGTAGTAGTTTTGTATAGTATTTCTGACGAGTTCTTTACTCGAAAACACAATATGCCAGTCGCAACCCTGTCGCTGATGATTATAATCCTCACCGCTTACGGTATTAATAATGCATTGTGTTCGTTGATATTGAAGTCTTTTTTTTTTTTTCTTTTTTTTTTTTTTTGTTACAGGAAGTAAAAAAGAATTTGAAAAAGTACAGCGTACAGTTTGAAATGAAAGATAAAATGAGCCAAACCAAAGCTTCAAAGGTGCGTAAATGACTTGTTGTTTAACTCATTGAAGTTTAGTAGATGTGGGTTGTTTTTGTGTTCTTTGAAAGCCATTAACCGACTTGGATGGATTTCTTTCGTCATTTGCAGGAATTGATAGAAAAACGACGGAGGTTAATGACGGAGTTCGAAGATTATCGACAGCAGAAAGCTGAAGAACATGCCGAGAGGAAAGAACAGCGGCTGCTTTTGCGAAAAGGTACGGTATTTAGTCTTATTTACATAAGGCTGCGGAAAAAAAATTAGTTGTTTCTCAGGCCCTGCCTGGTTGTCAAATTTGCCCCTTGTCGATGCTTTTTATTTGCTAGTTCAAGCTAAATGTAGTACCGTTACAAGGAAAAGCAATCCAGTTAGCTGAAAATAAGCATTATTTAGCCTGATTTAACCACTTTCAGCTCCGTAAAATTAAGTGTTTTGCAAGGTTTTCCGTAGAATTAAGATGCAAGTGTTTTGAGCAGTTGAAAGTAAGACTTGAGTTACTGCCAATAAAATAAAAAATAAAATAAAAAAAAGCCTGGTGGCCTGGTTACTATTTGAATGAAAATATCCGAGAAACAAACTTATTTTTTTTCACGGCCTAAGCAGGAAAAATATAATAAAATCTTTTTATTGGCAACATGCCAGTAAGGGCAATTTAATGAAATAAAAAAAAATGCTGCAAGTACTGAATCTAAGGTGCCTTTTCTTCTCAAAAACATCCATAATACAAAATACCTGGTGTACCTAGAAAACAAGTACCAGCCAGGATTGATGAGTTACCCACTACGAGTGTCAATTTCGGTTCTTCGTATTTTCTAATCTCTCTTGATGTTACTTGTGTCGATTAATTTAGTTTCCAAATTTATTGCAACATTATGCAAGTGAACATTGTACGGCTCACGTTAGAACTTCAGGCATTGTCTGAAAATAAAACTTCAAAATCAGCCTGTGCCATAGGTTTGAGGACACCTTAAAATCGAATGAATACGTTTAGGCTCTGCTGATACTAACTTTCATCAATCTGATACCATTGCGGCCCGATGTTTTCTTCACTGATACTGATACTTCAGTGCTGTTATTTCCCAATAAAGCTAATGTTTCTTCCATGTTCAGAAATCTGTTGCTTTATAAAGCTCATTATGCTTGTTAGTATTGGAAATAAAATTTGATGAAAATTCCCATTGTCAAGCTCTAAGCAAGGTTCTTGTACAAACTCTTTTTGGACTCGTACTTCCGTAGGGCTTAGACTGAGTCACTTTTTAAACTAAGTCAGTTATTGTCACTTTTTTTTCTTGTCACTTTTCGTCACTTTTTCTGACTTAAGTGATCTTGTTTTTTACTAATTGTGTTTGCTACAGCAAGTTTTTTGTTGTCATTATTGTAAAAATGCCGAAAGCTTGAAAAGGAGTAGCGACCCTTGCAGTGTGAATTCAAGAAATGTTTATAGATGAAGAAAAGTACGTTAGTAATAACTGAAATGCTTGCACACTTGTCTAAATCCAGTTTGGTGAAAGGTTTACATTAGGCCTGCCAAAGTTGAAAAGGATGGTTGTCAGGCACCGTCACATAACCTAAAAAGCGACACATCATTGTTTTTTTTTTTGGGGGGGGGGGGGGGGGAGATCTGATGTGCACTTTTTTCATTGTCGTTTCATTCATAGGCTCTATATCGTAATCCTCATCCCTCGTCGATTTTTTTGAGGCCTCTATTCCTTTTTTTTTTTTTTTGACTTTGCTTGGCCTTGGTGTGTTTTGATATACTTTTCAGAATCCGAGTTTTTATTAAGTTCCGGATAAAATACTCACCTCTTGGTTAGAATAAACAAAATGAATGCAATGCAGCGAAGTATCACTTTCAGCAATTTAACACATTAACAATCTAAAAAAAATTATTTTGACGTCTTTACAGTAACTTTTAGTCACTTTTTTGTGGTCACTTTTGGGTTACTTTCATAGACTCTAGGGATCGACCGAGTCCGGATATATCCGGATCCGGCGCCAGATAATGCGGTATCCGGCGAGATCCGGATCTGGCCGTTATATTGAGCCGGATACCGTTTGCAACACAACCAAAACATATCCCCGTAAACATGTTGCATGCCTCGGTAAAATAAATCGTAGTAAATTAACTAAGCGATCTACAGGTATAAAAAATTGCAGATGTAATAATTACAGTGTAAATTATTGCACAAAAATATACTTAGGATAATCGTATTAGGTTTTCATAAGTAAGAAGAAAAAGTTGAAGTTCGACAACGTAAATGCGCTTAACGAAAATATTCACCTTCTGTTGCTGAACATGAGAGACCTTGAAACGATCGTCGTCTGGTTATTCTTCCATTACAGCGTTGTTTACGGCTTTCGAAATCCTTTTTTAAGTTTTTAATACCGTAGAAGTAGTTTAAAGTTGTTTTATTTCCTAATTTATATTCGCTACCGTTGAAAGCAAACCGTTTAGCCGCCATCGCATGGCCATCGCGTCCCAACTCCCAGCCGGCTGTCCGCCAAGAGACGCGCACCTGCTAGCTCCAATGGCTGTGACCTTGAATGGCTTCGCGTGACGTCACTTGTGACTGGCCCCCGCCGCGATGAGTGATCACGGGCTGTACACGTGCCAATCGGGGAATCCCAGCTTTCCAACGGGACCAAGATGGCGGCCGTTCGTTGCGTTCTTTTGTTATGACAGCTTTAACCAGGGGCTAGTTTTAGCAAACAAAAGCAATTTCACCTCAATTTTGACGACACGGCCAACAAAACATCAGTTGATGTAATTAAAAGATGATATTAAATTAAAAATAAATCCAAAATACGCGTGCCAAAGTACCTAATTCAGTCGGAATTACACCTCTGTTGTATGCAATGGCGGTTTTTCTTTCCAAACGGTACTTTTAATCCAGGATGCGTCGGGAGCTTTAGAAACGGGTTTGAAGTGACGATAAATCGTGGTTTGGACGCCAAGGGGTTAAATTCGAAAAGTAACCCGGTTTAATGACGGCATCAAAAACTAGCAAGAAATAAAAGCATGATAAACCAAAGATGACTTCCATGCTGCAAGAGTCGAGCCAGTTTTGTTCATAAAATGGGAAAAAAAAATACAGCTTTTTTTATGTTGGTTTTGTTCCTTTTTTTTTTTTGCTTTCGGTCTTTGTTATACTGTGCGCAATATAAAACGGAACGAAAGTAATTTTAAGCTGTAAATAAAAGACCTGTTGTGATTTTGATTTTTTTTAATGCAACCAAAATTCAATAGTTTTAATCTAAAATAAATGCATGGACCACATACTGGTTTCACAAACATTGTAAAATTTTGCAAGTTATTTTTCGAAATGAAGCAGTAGGCTAATCAATGAGAAATCCTTCAACTAGAAAAATGTTTTCTGACTGATTAACCTAATGAGTGCTTTGTTTGACTGTTTAAAAAGAAAACTGCAGAATTTAGCAACATTGCAAAAACAGCTCCGTAGCCTACATGCAATTATACTATATTGGTACTCATAATAGCGTAAGACTTCGACATGTTTAATGTAAGAAAATATTGTGACACAAAGCGAAAATTAACACAATAGCTGCAACTTATAAGGAGGAAAAAATAAACAAGCTTTTTTCGTTTTTGTGTGTGAATTACCCGGTATCCGGTACCGGTCCGGCACCTAGATCTGGAACCGATCCGACACTGACATCAAATTATCCGAAACCGACCCGGATCCGGCAAAACGGTATCCGGTTGATCCCTAATAGACTTTCCAACTTTTTCAACTTTTTTGGTCTGCATAAACCAGTCCGAGCCCTGTACCTTACATCGTGTATTAAACGTCCTCGGACTTGTAAAATTAATTTGTTATTAATGGGTGGTAGGCGTTAAAACAAGTATATATATTTTCTGATATAACTGATATTTTCTGATATATCACGAAAAAGTCGGCGATAATGCAGTCATTCACGCACGTCATCTAGATTCAGTCTAGCATTAACACAAAGCTCTTTCTCAAAAGAAAAAATACTTTGTTTTACAGGATCGCCCGCGTCTCCAAAAATCGTGCGCATGGACGTGTGCGCTCTAGGGATGTGCGATACTCGAAAAATTCGAGCCGAGCCGAGTATGAAACTTGTACTCGGCTAGCTGCTCGCGTCTATATTCGAAAACCTCGAATCCAGTGAAAATGCGATAACTTCGTCAATTTTTTACCGATTTTGACATTCCAATATGCCAAATCGATCGTCTCGAAGAGGGCTTTCCCGTGGTGCAGTTTAAAAGTCAATAACTGAAACCATTTTCAAGTTATATCCTTAAAACTGAAAAACCATGATCCACACAGTCAGCTAAGCACCATCTTGGTTCCTATTATCTTAACAAATTAAAGGGAAACTTGAAAACAAAATATTTCCATCAACTACTCTAACTCGGCTCGATACTCGATTCTTCTGTTGCAAACTCTGCTCGGCTCGACTCAAATTAAAATTTTTTCTACTCGCACATCCCTAGTGCGCTCTGGATTCAATTTAGCGAAAATGCAATGCCTTTATTCTCATTTATTCACAATTTTAGTTTATTAGATTGTCCTCCTTCCTATTAAACATAATTCGTTGTTAAAACTAATTTCTAATCAGTGCCAACCTTCAAAACGGACCATGCAATTCATGACCGAGAAACGTGTGTTTTAGCACCATTATCAGAAAGTTAAGTTGGCATCGTTTTCTGTTCTTCCTGGAGTAACTTGGCCTGGATATTCCGGCGTGGATTACTCTCTCCAGGATGAACAGAAAAGGATGTTAACTAACTGAAAATTGCGTCAGTAAACTTCCCGGATGTAAATCATGTTGTCCCTTTTGAGGGTTGGTGATGGTTACAAATTAGTTTTAACTTAGAATTATGTTAGATATTGGATGGAGGACGATCTAATAAACGAAATTTGTGAATAAATGAGAATAAAAAGCATTGAGTTTTCGCTAATCTGAATCCTGATCACGCACGTCTAATGATCGATTGCATACTGGGCCTAATACCGAGATTTTTCCTTGATTACAAACACTCTGTATGAACTGATGAAGCAAGTAGTAGTAGTAGTTGCCGAAAATTCACAAGCTTGTGAATTTAAAACTTGGACTTTTTGGTTTTGCGTGTGTCTACCTTTTTCCAACAAAGAAAATTTGGCCGTGTTAATATGCTGTTGCATCATAAAGTTATCCTCGTATGAAAACTCTAGTATAACTTAATTTCTGTACTCGATGCGATATTGCATTTAGTTACAAATAATAAATTTCTTAGTAGCGTGACTTGGAAGGAGCTTTATATTTTATTAAACATAGCCAAAATTAAACGGGATGGAAAACTAAATGGGCTTGATAATAGCTAAAATTGTTTGGTAGCCTGAATCACTAAAACATCAAAGTAAATAAATGTCCTAAATAAAATCATATGGGACTCAGTTTAGCATTACTCATTTTGTTGGGCTTTTTCATCTGGTACAGTAATTTTCCATCTTAGGAAACTTTGCTAAAACTGTATTGCATCATCAATTCACTTTATTTGATGTTTATAACGACTCTTACTTCCAGATATCGACACAGATGAACTCACCAGTCATACTGAAAACATGGAAGAAGAAACTGTCGAATTTTTCATCAAGGAAGAAATTATTGTACTCGACGAGGAGTAAACAGTGGGCGTCCGATCGTATGCTGCGTTCTCGATCCTTGTGGTTAGAGGGCGTGAACATCAATCAGGAGTCAGCCATCTTGGGAAAGCCAACGTTAATGGAGCAGGGATTTCTTTGCTGTCACATGTGCTACTGCAAATGTGCTTCAACAACCGGCCTAACAGTTGATGGTCGTGCAATTAATTCACGTTTAGAACTGATAACTAATTATAGTTATTTTTCATCTACCGTATATCGGAAGTTAACTTTACTACTGTGGTGTTTGTCTGTAGCCTATGCACAAAGAACTTTTATTGAATTGAATATCAACGGTGGCCTCGGGTCAGCTAATAACAATTTTGTAGGTCACTTTTGTGGCTACTTCCATATACCATTTAGGATACACTGGAGCACTCGTAATAAAAATTATTTTATTTGTATGGTAACCAGGAACCACGTTTGTGATTGTACACTAGACAAAGAGAGACATTTATTTGAATACAATTGTGAAATGAAAATAAATCTAAAAATTAACAGGGTCGTCGTTGCACAGAGGGTTGATTTGATCCGATACGTTATGTATTTCAAAATTCAAATGTTATAAATACCAGTTGACTAAAGCCGATCTTACTAAGATTTTATCTTGCAATCTTAATTTTTGGATTTCTGCTGTCGGAGAGCTTGGGATGCACAGGATAACTGGAGACAAGGTAATGCAAATTGATGACGTTATTTGCAGTATTATTCAACAACCATACTACCCAGAAACTGTTGCAGAAGGTATTTAGTTAGCCATTTAGGTTTTATTTCAAATTGCATTTGTGAAAGCCCTCCAATTTGATAAAGTTGGTTTCATGCTTATCAGACACGACATGCAGCCATTTAACATGGAGATTTTGGTTAAAGTTTAGGCCTTGATATAATTTGTAGTTTTGCACTAGTTCTGTACACTATATTCTCAACAAATTTTAGTACCCAAACGGTCAAGGGTTGTTAGTTGGTAAATTTTAAATAAGCTGTGCCGGTACCACTTTCCCCGATACCGGTTCGATACCGGTGCCCGTTTACCCGATTCCAGTACCGGTACTAATGGTCATGTGCAGATACTGTGCTGGTGCCAATACCGATGTCAAACGATAACTTAATAGTCACCACAGTGTTGATACATTAATAATTTAATGGTGTAACATACGTAGCACTTTTACAAGGGAATTGTTTGCTAAACACTTTATTGCTCAACGAGATCATGTAAACATTTTTGTGCTAAGTAAACATTTTATACTTCTTGTAGGCCTAATCCTTTACTGACTTAGTTGCAGGCTAATTTTTAGTATCTTTGGGAACAATATGCAATATTAATAATGTACGAAAATACCGATTCTGAAAAAAAAAAAGCCGAATCTGGTACTTGTTTACCCAGTACCGGTCCGATACCGTTACCAGTGGTACCTGCAGCTGGTTTCGGTACCAGTATTGGTATCTGCACAGCCGTAATTTTAAACTAATGCTATTGCTCACTTAATCGATTCACTTGTGTTCGTCTGGTGCTAATCTGGATCATGTTTCTACGTTGGTCCACAGCACTGGTTAGTGGTTGCTCCAAAAAAAAAAAAGTTATTGTGTACACCTGTGCAATACATTGACTCCACACTTGTGGGTATCTCATTCGCATTTAATTTCTTACAGAATTTGTGTCTGACACGGTAGTAAAGCTTTGCTTTGTAAGCCAAGAAATTTGTGTTTAATATAATGCAGTACGTAACTAATTACAGGCAAGCTTTACATATTGATGCTTCAGTGCAGACCACATTTTCTGTCATTTGTTGCCGTGCAATCATTCACGTATGTGATCTGGATTCAGTCTAGCGAAAACTCGATGCCTTCATGTCTTCATAAGGCCACGCAAAAAAAATTGTTTGGTTTACGGGCGAGGTTGCAAATTGAAGTACCAGGCAACCAAGCATTTTATTTTATTTTTTATTTTATTTAACTGACCACATTTCTTTGACATGTACTTAACTCAAAGCTGAAAGAATATGTAGTCAGCCTAAAAAAAATATAATATTGCTAATATCAAGAATTTATACCAAGAAGTCTTGCTTATGTTATTTATGTCATCTAATATTCAAAGATTTTTAGTTTTTATCAAATAACTTCTTAGTGGTATGAGCTAGAGGTTTGAAATTGGCACCATTGGAAAGCTCGTTTCGAGGCGGTTAAAATGGTGTACTGGAATGTCAAAAATGGTCAATATTTGGCGAAAATTTGATTTTTAGCGGATGAGCCACGATTCAAATAAAAAGTTTTGACCCGCGATAATTTAAAGCACCCGCACGCGCCTGTAAACCAAACAATTAACTTTGCATGGCCTAAACTTAGCTTATTAGATCGTCACTTCTTTAAAATCAAACACAATTCTCACTTAACACTTTCGAGCCTAAGCGACGATATAGCGTCATCTCAAAACTGCTCCAAAGGAGTCTTAACGAACGATATATCGTCCGCTCATTTCTGAGCCCTGTTAAAAAATAATAATCCAAATGCATACATCAGGGGTGCAATTCCGATTGAATCAAGTATTTTGGAACGTATATTTTCGGTTAATTTAATTCAATATCGTCTTTCTGTTACCTTAATTGACGTTTAGGTTGCCATCGTCGCCAAAATTGGCGTGTTTTTGTTTGCTGAAAACATCCCTTGTTCAAACGATCCTATCTCCGGAACAACACAATGCATAATTGGGTCGCGTTTGAGAGAAGGGAATCCCTTTTTCCTTGTCCACGAAAAATGACATCAACTCGTACGTCGCTGCCTTTATTCCTCTAATGAAATGGGCTCTTTCAACGGCCGTTGTTCACACTCGTCAGTATCAAGAGCGTAGATTGGTTTGTTCAAAGCACGTGACCCTTCATTGCGAGGGGGGGAGGGGTCACTAGTGACGTCACGCAATGCGAGTCAAGGTCCCATCCATGGTTGCTAGCAGGTGCGCGTCACTTGCGGGCAGTCGGTCATGATGACGGCCTACGAATAATTGGGAGTGTGCTTTCAACGATCGTGAATATTGAGGAAATACGGCAACTTTAAACTACTTTACTTCAGAAGTAGTAACACCACGTTACAGAAGAATACCCAGTGGATGTTATCATTACGAGTACTGCAAGTTGAGATTTCATTAGTGCTTTTATGTAGTCGAACTTAGGGTTTTTGTAATAATGAAAACTTAGGACAATGGTCCCAATTATATTTCTGCTCAATAATTTGCAATAATTATTAAGTCTACCAATTTTTATACTCCTAGACGACTTAGTTATTTTGCAATTTATTTTTGCAAAGCATACAACTTGGTGGCGGCCGTGTTTTGGCATAGGCTTTCTCAACAGTACCTTGAAAAATGGCGTTAGTCTCAAAAGGGCTTAAACCCAGTTACTAATCCCACAAAACTTCACTACGTACAAGCTTCCATGAGATCGCACCATGCAACAGCCATATTGTTAACAGGAAACGGGATCCTCTCGTCCTGATGCAACCGTCTGAGGAATTGTGGCAAAAACGTTTCCGTTCAAGAATCGCATTGGCGGTTTTCGAAGGTTTGAAGTTTTAATTGTGCATTATTTTGGGAGGTGAAGATCTGATAAACTGATTTTGTGAATAAATCCGAATAAAGGCATTATGTTTTCGCTTGACTGGATCCCGATCATGTATGTCGATAGTCCTAATCGTTTAGGCTGCACTTATATAATTCGGTCCAATTTTTAGGGTTGTAATTGTAAAATTTCCCGTTAATTGGGTAAACGTTCACCGTAAAGTTAAGAAAAGCCGTTATCATTTATCACCCCCTCACCCCTCCCCAAAATATTTTTTTTCAAATTTAAGATGTGGTCCATGCCATTTTTATTGTTCTGTCTGAAAACTAACTTCGCGTGACATCACTTGAGTTGTGCCCCAATGCATTCAAAGGTCACGTTCCACGAACAAACCAATCGGAGCTTGCGATGCTAAAGTAGCTTCAAAACCTGTCGACACAGAACAGTTTATGCGAGGAATAGAGGCTGCGAAGTTCAGGAGGTCGTTCATTACAGAGAAGGAAACTGGGACTCCAAGCTTTCAAACGCGACCAAGAAAGTATTTTTTATTAAAAACTTAGGTTTCATGTATTAAATTTTGTTGTCTCAGTTTAAAAACTGCTGCAGCTTGGAAAATAACTACGGTATAAAACGTGATTAATGCCACAAATACGAATCTCTTCTTCGTAGCTTTAGAGTAAATCAGACATCTGGAAGGTTAAAGCGGTATTGAGTGTGGGTTTGCCATGTGAAAGGTTGTGTTCAGGTTGTTTTCAGTAATTATTTTCAAAAATAAAATTGACCAATATTTTACAGGAGATTCGGTTTGTATTAAACGAAAAGTACTAAACGTTTAATTGTCAAGAAGACGATTACCATTTAAACGATTAATCGGCGCAACCCTACCAGCTTGGAGAGGATACTGATAGGATGCAGGTAACCAAAACTTAATCCCTAATTATTCACCAACATCAGATTCAGTCTTACGCCTAGCTCCTAAAACAGGACTAAGCACAGCTGAAGAAAGACCTTAATCGCACCCTGGATCATTTCGTCTTTGAGGCTTCTGGATAAAATTAAAAAATGAAATCCGTGGCCCAAACATCTTTCAGCAGCTACAATGATGCCATCACTAAATTGCATCGAAGATCTTTTACACCGATCAGTCATTCTTAAGCTAGAAATCGTACAAGCCTGCAGAATTCAACAATCTCATCGGGAAAAACTTAGCACCATACGGAAGATGGATGACCAGACCATTTCATCACTACCGCATATACACTTAAGGATCGAATCAACATCCAGGAAAAACATCGCTGCAATTCATACTGTGAAAAGATCGATCCGTTATAAAATAACACTACCAAGTTCGCTAAAATTCCCAACTCTGACTCACGCTTAGTCCAACAAATTTTCGATACCACCCAGATATCTTCATCAGGCCTTGAAGATTTTTCTGCTTTCTACATCAACAACATCGTTGTTTACTTCGTTGTTCACTACGTCGTCTGCTTTGCACACTTTTGCATTCCCGTATTTATTGGGCTGCATGCGAACATCCAAGGCCCAGCTTTCCCTAGAGTTACACACCTAGTAGGAAGAGAACTCAGCGAGCGGTTGAACCATCAATGGGGACTCACGAGTGCACAGCGCATGCAGCCCAATAAATACGAGAGGCTGCGGTCACGGCCGAATTCGAATGCAAAAGTGTGCAAAGCAGACGACGTAGTGAACAACGAAGTAAACAACGATGTAGTTGATGTAGAAAGCAGAAAAATCCTCAAGGCCTGATGAAGATATGTGGGTGGTATCGAAAATTTGTTGGACTAAGCGTGAGTCCGAGTTGTGAATTTTAACGAACTTGGTAGTGTTATTTTACAACATCCAGGAGAATTGACACGCCCCATAGATGAAAACTTCCCAACAGAAACTCTTCTATGGTAGGCAACGTTCAAACCCCGTCTTAAACATAACCGCTTCACGAACCTCAGCCAGACCTAATCATCCTAACAGACTCATCTTTGAAAGGCTGGGGCGCCCACACACATTGGAGACCTGAACGCATCAGGACTGAATATCGAAGGACTTAGACCATATCGATGTTCTAGAAGTCAAGGTGGTCTTAAAAGCCTTCTACCATTTCTAAAACAAAATCTCAAAGTAATAAAAGTCCAGATCTGCAATATGACTGCCGTTGCGTATCCCTGAAAAGGAAGAGGAACCAAATACAGGAACCTTCACGAAGTTACGTCGGACATTTTCAAAACTTGCATCCGGCTAGGAACGACAATCCTCTCACTCCACATCCGGGAACCGGTACTTGAATTAACGTCACAAACCAACCACAGGAAATTGGACGCTCAGCAAATCCGTCTTCAAATCTCTAAGCAATCTAGGGAACGCTGATGGTAAACTATCGCCACAAGGCACAATGCCAGACTTCCCTGTTTCATCAGCTCAGTCCCGGACAATCAAGTATGAGCAGTAGATTCCATGTCAGCAACATTGAAGAATCGGTTTCTTATTCCCATCTTTTCAAGTTCCTACCACAGATCTTGCAGGAAATCTAGTCAATGACGCGCCTGTTCATCCTTGTGGTTCCAAACTGGCCATCAGCAGCCTGTTTCACACTACTCCTACAACTTCTAAAAAACAACCCCAGGAGCCTACTAGAAAAAGACCTACTGTCACAAAAGAAAGGAAGTCTTCTTCTCCCAAACGTCAGCGCCTTGAAACCACACGGTTGGCTACTATCATCAGACTTCTCAAAGAGGTAGGAATTCTTGAATAGCATGCCACTAGAATTGCAAGCAAAACTATCGGAGAGTCCACCAACAGAATTTGACTGACAAGTCATTGATTTCATTGGTGTCACGTGTGGGAAACCAATCCAATCGCTTCCCCTTTACCTGACTTACGCTATTTTTCAGCTCCTTAACTCGGGTTTAAAAGGTTCAACCGTTCTGGTACACTGCTGGACAGTTAACGCCTTCTTTACAGCCTCCGGAAAGAAAACCTCGTAGAGGACTAACATTTCTCAAATCTCATAAAATCATTTGAATCGAAAGATCTGATACCAGAAGACACTTCCCTGATTGGGATCTTACGTTTGTTATAAACTCATTGATAAAGGAACCATATGACCCTGTGTCGGACTACAACCTTCCTGACAAGCAAAGAGGTATATCTAATACCACTAGCCTCAAGCTTACGATGCATTGAGATTCTAGCTCTCTCAATTGCCCCTGCCTACTTATCTTTTTAGAAGATTTCTCGGCAGTGTTATTAACCAACCCCCTTAGGGCTTTGTAGAGTTACAAATCAAAAACCAAACGAGCGAATGAAACCTATAATCATTCCTGCTCTGACTTAAATCCCAGGCGATGAGCTTGAAAGATTTCTCTGCCCGGTTCTTGCTTTTTGATTCTACTTAGAAAGGACTGAGCGCAACAAAACTAAAAAAGGCAGAAACCAAGTCTTTCTACCATTCAAGAAGAATTTAGGTGAAACCTCATCCTCAATGATAGCTAAATGGATCAAAACTAATAACCAGTGCTTATGAAGTATCAAATGTCACTCGTCATGATAATAGCATCAGAATCACAGCACATGAGCTAAGGGCCATCTCGGCGTCCTGGGCCTTCCATAGCGGCATCCCCATTTCCTAAATTCTACATGTCGGAATGCAGATGGAGTTCACAAACTGGGACCCATCGTCACAGCCGTAAGTGTTGTCCAGCCCCGAAGCACTAGGAGAAGATATAAACAACATCCCTTTTCAAGGCAACCAATTACAGAAGAGTTCCTAATTTCTACTTGCCGTTCGGAAAGAAACTTACATTGCCTGTGAATCGTTGCATTCTTTCCCAATGGATGCTTTCTTCCCTGGAGGTTTTAAAGCTGTCTGTAACCGGGTCTGTCCATGTGCGTGCACAGCCACTCTATACAACAACCAGCCGAGTCGGCTTGTCATCTTTTCTTCTCCAGCGTGCACCGGTACGGTCACGCTTCGCCTTCTTCCTGAACTTCGTCTCTCTTCACCCTCTTTGTCTTCGCCGGTTCATCACTGCCTCATTGAAGATCGTCTTTGCCATGGCAAGATCAAGTACCGCTGAAAAGGTCTCTTTGCCCTCCCCTGCAAGCCCGTCCCCACCGGACCCGAACATCGTGGCCTGCTCTTCACCTTCGCTAACTTAGGCACTGGCACCTCCACGATCTTCGCTTCTATCCCCATCTGCTTCCCCGATACCTTGCGGTCAACCTTCTCGATGGGATTCCCGACACATAAAGAAACGCAAATAGAACAAAACACATTCATCCACATCTCACACTTCGTCGGCTGACAACCCCATTGGGCCTGTCCTCATGTTCCTCCCGACGATAATGCTTCCCGGCAACGGCCTCTCATCAGGATTCTCCGCTCTCACCAGGCCAAATCCACGGACAAAGCCATCAAGGAATTCAACCACAAAGACCGACCTTTAGTTCCTGCACCACCAATTTTCTCCCACAGCCTCTCCTACATGCAGGATTGAGTAACTTCGTCTTCGGCAAAATCTTCCCACAAATATCAGTGGTCGTTAAACTCCTCTTTCAGGCGAACATGCACTTCTACTTCGTCATCAACGGAAGACCCGGTTTTCCGATGACCGGCTAGTACTTCTCCACGCCCGTCAGAGCCTAGAACAACTCCTTTACTCACACCTTATCCTGCAATTCCTGACGATGACGCCGATCTTGACACTGCGTTGGCGCTAAACGACTCTTTTCATCGGAGCTCAAACCCCTCCGCCAGCTGGTCAGTTCAGTCTTCTGACCCTAGGTATATCCTCTTTGACGTTGACCCAACTAAAAATGACGATGACCAATCAAGCATACCGCTCTCTGAACTCCTAAAGACAGTGGAAGAAACTATTCCCGACTACTTCCTTTACAAGCCTCTTCCAACCATGGCTGAGCCGACAAACAATCACGACCTAGCCACCGGCTTCGGCTACTGTCAACGAGACCGACTTGTCAAAAAGCAATCAATGCTCGGTCAGTCTACCACCTCACTGACGACCCTTCTGCACAACGGAGGGTACCTCCTAGGCAAAGGTGAATCACTAGAGCTTGATAAAGACCCGCCTCCATCATGCCCTGGTCGTGAAACCTGGTTTTCCTGGCCCCTGGGTGAGAGATCCACTAACCCAAGGCATTTTGAAACTTGCAAGGAAAATGAATTTCTCACGGCTGAAGCGTAGATGGACTTCATCGCCAAGAAAATCGAAATTCTGTCGGAAATTATCAAAGACAATGATAAAATCATCCGTCAGGGCCTCAGGGTGGCCTCCCAAGCCATCAATGCACTCTGTGAAAAACTTGCTGCCAAATCAAGCCGCAGCGAAGCAACTGTCTCCATGACCTCATTGACCAGCTTTTCAAAAAGGCCTCCTTCGTCACTTTCGACTCCCTCAACTGGCTAACGAAAGCACTTTTTAATGCAACCTTTTTCCTCCGAGAAGTAGCATTGAACTCTTCCCCCAAACTAAACGATTCCACTCGCCACATCTTATGGAACCAACCACTTCACGAATTCGACACCTTATTTGGCGGTCTAATCCCCAAATTAGCCCCCCGCCATTTGACGTCTCTCGAAAACCAAGAGACACAAAACCCAAGACCCCGAAACCTTTCTTCAAGAACCAATAATCAGGCTACCAACACTTCAATTGGAAAGAAAATACCAAATTAAAGAACAACTATAAACCCTACAACAACCACGACAACTCCTACTCCAGGCATCACTCTAGCAATCGGCCCTTTCGTGGGAAGCCCTCCAAATACGGCAGAGGAGGCAAAAATTACCCCAGCACCACTCCCAACCGCCCAAGTCGCCATTCCTCACCAGGGTCAAGAAGCAAAGAAAGCAGCAACCAATGACGCTACCCAATCCATATCTCTTCCTGTCGGGGGACGCCGACATTTCTTAGTGGCCTGGAATCTCATAACCTCAGACCCACACACACTCTGTCATCTCTCAAAGGTTTCGACCATCATTCATCAGCAAACCCCCACTCATCACACCACCACCCTGGGATCTCGCTCCGGCCCTAACGCCAGCACTTTCGGCGGAAGTACAAACCCTCTTCACGAAACATGTAATCAGAAAGCCCAAATCCACTTCGCCCAGGGTTCTACAGCTCAATTTTCCTTCGGCCAAAAAAATCAGGTGACGAGAGACTATTTTTCAACTTTCACCGACTCATGGTGAACTCTCACTTCAAAATGCAAACTTTAGACTCCATCCGCGAAAATCTCCATCAAACTATTGGACCATCTCTATAGACCTCGAAGACGCTTATCTTCACATTCCCCTACACGCATCCGTCTTCCACCTTTTCAGCTTCATGTACAACAACGTCGTTTACAAATTCCAATGCCTCCCATTCGGACCCAATGCCGCCCCAATGATTTTCACAGTTGTTCTAAAGCCCGTCCTTGCTCACCTCCACAGAAACCAAATCTCAGCAAGCACCTATTTGAACGACACCAACAGCAATCGAGACTTCACTTCTCTTCTCTCCCAACTGGTTCTAGGCATCTACATAAAGACATCAAGGCTCACACCCGCTCAAGCATTCACCATTCTAGGAGCGTACTTCAGTCTCTCAGCTGCAACCATTTCTCCTTTACCAGACAGAATCGGAGATGTAATCGAAACCTGCTGTTCTTTTCACCAAAAACCTCATCACAATCTCAACAGAACTCAGCTCGCTCATAGGCAAACTGGACTCCATGGCAAATCATGTCCCCTACAGCAGATGGATGACAAGACCTCCATCATTTTTGCATCGACGTCTTGGGAAACCATCAAAACCCAAGCTGAACGAAGACACCTATGGTAGTCTTGTCCCTGGCCTATACCCCCGTAGGAATTTTTGAGTGGATGGATGAAACCTGTTACAGGGGTCAGGCACATTATAGTAGATTAAAAAAAAAAACAGAGGTAGACATCTGAGAAACTTCATCCGAATTTTCCAGGCCCAATTTTCCAATATGGCCTTTTTTTCGATGAAATTATAACATACCTTTATGCTTTCACCTGTGATATCTGATTCCAAAGAGTTAACATCGGCTTCTGGATGATTAAAACATGTTTGTAATCAAGCCACCTGCACAACGATACTAAATTTATGTTTCTTTGTGCTGTAAAAGTACTATGCCTGTCAATTTTAGCATTATTGTCTCAATGATGCTGTTGGATGCTTGAGATTTAAATCGCCACCTCAGTGACCCAACTGCGCATGCACGGTCCTCCCGATAAGAGTGGCGGCTACGAGGGCTCGCCATCTCTTTGTCTCAAGCCGCCGTTACGTACGGCCGCTCGTTCTGTTGGTCCTTCATCTTCTCCCTTCGCCGCTGAACCTTCTGATGTCTCCCGTGACCTTCCGGATCGCCGCCTCCTTCGGCAGTTGGAGCCCTTCTCCCCACCCTTCGACCGATCCGTCACATGGCTCCTCGTCTGGGTCCGCATCACCGCGGCTTCCCGTCGAACACCGGGTCCGCCGCTCCTGATCTCCCTTCGTTGGAACTGAAATCATCGTGGCTTCCTTCCCGTGCATTCCCGGGACCGACCCACTTTCCTTCACCTTTGGCCTCCCTTTCTACCGAACCTTCTGCCCTTCGCTTGGTGAAGGTTCTTCGGCTTTCCTTCATCGAAGACTAGACTGCCACGACACATTCCCGGCTCCCTGGTTGAATCTCCACGTCGCTTGATCATGCAGTTACGGGGACTCCGTTGCCAATGGACCCCAGGCCTATTTTACTTTTAAAACAACCACGTTCCTGGCCCTTCACCTGAAGCCCTTCGGCCTCTCCCTTTGTCCCCTGCAGCCGTTCATCGGCCTACAATGGGATCTGAAGACAAGACCCTTCCCTGTGTTCCTGAAAACTGACCGCAAGAAACTGAAGAAGACGTCGGGGCCTCGTTCTCGTATGGATCCCGGACCTACCTCGCCTCTCCACCGGCCCGTTCTTTGCCCTTCGGCCGTTTCCCTTTGGCCTTCTCCCTTCGCCCCCTACGGCTGTTCACCCACCTGCAGTGGTGTCCGAAGACAGGACTCTCCCTTCGTTTCCCTATACCTGTCCGCAGGAACTAAATGAAGTCACCAGGGCTCCGTTCCAGTACGACTCTTCTGTCCTTCTTCACCTCTACCAGCTTCATCCTTCGCCCTTCTCCCGAAGCCTTTCGGGTTTTCCTTTCGTCCTTTCCTCTTTGCTCACCGCTGACCTGGACATCCGCCTGCGATGTGATTTGAAGACGAGGCTCTCCCCCGTGAGCCCGTACCTGTCTACGGGAAGATAATGCTCTGGGCTTTCCGCAGATGGTCGCCTCCCTAGCGCTCCCGTCCAACCCGCTGTTCCCTTCGCTCCTGCCGTGCACTAATCACCGCTCGCTTTTCACCGAAGTTTCCCTTCGTCTAGCGTCACCCCTTCAGAACTTCCCCTTCTGGCCTCCTGTCGACCCCATGGATCTCTTTCCTTTCGTCGCAGCCAACATCTAACGTAAAAAAAAAAAAACGTAGCTAGACATTGAGGAGAGAAAGAGAAGAAGAAGGAAATTCAACTCTTCACCGGCCCCGGAGCCCCTTACGGCTCCAACTCCGCCAGTCGACCTTAGCCCTCCTTCGTTTTCCGATTCCTTCGCTCCCTTCGTTCCCTTCGGGTTTCCTGCCCCTCGCGATTTCCAGGGGCCGTCTCCCTGTCCTTCGCTTCAAGTCACACTTATGGGAATGGGAATGAAAGTTAAAGAATAAGAAGAGGAACGCTTAAGGTTGGGTCACTGTGTTCACACCCCACCCTTCGGGTTGACCCTCAACCAAATCGGCACCTCTCAACGGTTCTTAACTAACGTATCCCTTTCCGTCCCCGGGACGTCCACGCCACCGTCTGCCAACGACCCCTTTCGAGGCCTTTGTCCTTCGCCCGATCTCATTCCACTCCTCCCGTGCTCCACCGCCCCGACTCAGTCGCTACCCACACTCGGTTACCCTTGTCCACCATACCGGCCGTGTTCGGGCCAGGTTATCCACGGCCCTTCGGTCCCTTCGGCCCATGCCCTTCGTTAGACGATACTATTCGCCCTTCTTCCCAAATAGGGTAAAAGAGAAGAACAAGATGTGAAAAAAGTGTGAAACACCGCTCTTACGCCACGGACCCTTTCCACGCCGCAAATGGGGGGCCCCCCCCCCCCCCCAAATTCACGGAGGCCACCCTTGCTCTTCTCATCGATCCCGGGTACTGTTTTTAACACCGGTCCGTCCTGCCTCCATTCGGTGGCAGACTGTCCGCCCATCACCAAACCTCTCGGCCTCTGACAAGCAGATAAATTACGTCGTGCCATCCTGTGTTGGTCTTTTCCGACAACCGGGCTCGTCCCAACCTACGGCCATACCATGCTGTAAGCACCGGTCCTCGTCCCATCACCGGGGTTAAAGAACGTCGGGCCCGGTTAACAACTGGACAGGTGACCACCTGGGAACTCCGGGTGCTGCAGACATCTTACTCCCCCCATCCAAGAACCCTTCATTCACCCTTTCACGGTCCTCTTCCCAATCCCGGACCACCATTTATATCAACACTCCATTTCTTCGCATGAAAGCAAAAACACAGGCTTTCAACCCTCGACTCCGGCTCAACACCGTCTTCCAGCTACCGGTCCCTCCCGACGCAGCTCTCCCTTCGCCTCCAACACATTTTCTTCTCTTGCCACCAGAGGCGCCGCCACCTCCCCTTTCGGTTCTGACTTCCGCCCCTCCTTTCCGGCAGATTCCCGCTTCATGCTCACGTGACCCTTTGTTGCAACTTTGTTCTGCTTAGCACACCCTCCCCTCCCCCTCCCCGGCACCGTGCCATCTCAGTCGTACGGTTTTTCTATCCATCATGGTCAAGGTAATGAAGTCAAAGAACTTATAGGAAGACATCGATATTTATTTCGGCCGTGTACCATCCATCGACGACCCGGGCAGCTGTTATTGTGCTGGACTATTGAACCCTCGATGGATCAACCCCCACTCGCAAGTATGCCAATACCACCGCAAATGTGACTACTACACAAACCCGTGCTCCATTTGTGTTACTATAACGCATAAACTGCAGCGTGAAATCGTCTCGAGGCAACTGGTGTCTGCTACCCGCAAACATCAGGCCGCCAGCCACAAAGATGCTGTACCCAAACTTCATAAGGAATCTCCCGCACCTTCTGCGATCTCCACAACAGTGGCGGTACCACCGACCCCTGGAAAATCACAACCTGAATCAACTACAAACACCCCTCTCGCAACAATCCTGGTTACATTCGTCAACGACCACCAACAATCCAAACAGCGTAACCACTACCCTTTCGTCGACAGTGAACTCAGCGTCAGAAACCCTCTCTCTTCAAATTCTCGAAGAAGAACCCACCATACTGGATGACCCTCCTTCATCCCCTATTGCCGAGGGTATCCCTCCCTTTAACCCTACGTCGTCACAAACCTTTGAAGTTCCGCCCATGCCACTTTCTCCGCATCACTGTTTTCCTGATGGCGACTCTCACAACCTCCGACCCCAAGCCAATCCTCCGTCTCCACAAGCCAAGGAGACAACCACGACTCAACCAGATCTTTCTCAACTATACGGCTTCGACGATGACGAAATAGTGGAGGTTAATCATGAGAAAATTTTCTCACTCTCAAACACAAACTCCGCCTCAACATCCGTACTCGAAAACAATTTGAAAAGAACCAGGCAAAAGTCAAACCACACCTTCTTCAGTTACAAGACGCATTTTTCCGCTAACATACCACCATCTCTTCCCTAAAGGAAGAAATATTCAAACTTAAATCAATCAACGAAGCTCAATTCAAGCAGATTACAGATTCCATCCTGACCAAAGCAATTCAAAACAAGCCAGTTCCACCTCAACCTCACACCGGATTAAACCCCCCTCCCCCTTCCTCAGTGGTTCCCTGGGTTTTACATCCGCTTGACTACTCCCGAAAAACACGTCCATCTTACAACCACCAAAGTCGTTTTCTCCATCCTGCTTAAGCCTTCCGATCCACGTCTAAAGCCAACGTCGTTCCCGTCAAAACCACTTGAAGTCTTTGACCCCGATCTAACCACATCGAATTCACCAATCCAAAGTTCTGAACACCTTCTTCAACGGTCTCAAATCACCGAAGCGTGGAAAGCCATCGATTCATCGTCATCCGCCCACAACCTACAGTGCTTCTCGATTTTGCAGTTCGACA
This sequence comes from Lithobius niger, assembly GCA_023313725.1. NCBI lineage: Eukaryota > Metazoa > Arthropoda > Chilopoda > Lithobiomorpha > Lithobiidae > Lithobius > Lithobius niger. Next base: position 26,261 of record JAHWFP010170874.1, read on the forward strand.
ATGCCCCTCACTCAAAAGCCTTACACCCCGATATGATCGAACTCTCCAAGGCTCCCACTTCGGACATTCCTTGCGTCCCATGCAGGTCGAAAACTTGACACTATTGCATGGGTCTACGCTCACTACCTCCTTCTGATGATTAAGCAAGAACGCTAGCCGTCCATATACATAAATATATTAAAAAAATAAATAAAAAAAGAAGAACACCTGAAGAAACAAGACCCCCCCCTTCCAGTAAAACCATGGAAAGTAAATAACGAATTGGAAGCCCTTCACCGATCTTTTGAAATTCACTTAAGGCCCTTTCCTATCTAAGGACCTCAAAGTAAAAGTGAGAAGACCAACGGCCGGCTAACCTATTTCATTAAAAAAAAAAAAACTAACAAAAAAATCTTCAACATTCTCCACACCTTTGGCAAAAAAAAAAGAGAGAAGCAGCTATGCAAGGAAGTTCGCAAAGCACCCTCATGAACCTGTACCTCTCCAAACAACAACTGTTCCTAAACTCCAAAGAACAAGATTCCAGGTCACCTCCAAAACGATGTTCTTATCTCCTTTTGCTTTCCCCTTAAATGCTCAAATAACAATAATAAGGGGCAATAAGAACCCATCACCATGTCAATCTCACAGAGGGATCACCCAATCCTTCCCTCAACTTGAATGACACAGGTGACAATCCGCCTCAGAACCTCTGGGAACTCGCTCAAAAGGTGCCCACCACCTAATTTGACGAGGTCGGCCTGTCAATACTAATGTTGACAGGTATAGTACTTTTACAGCACAAAGAAAGAACATTTTGCCGGCCCCCAGTCAGGCCGGCTAAAAATGGTTTCTTTTGCTGAAAAAAGTACTATACCTTAAGCACCTCCCAGCCTCCCCTCTCGAGCCACCTTTTGGCACAATTGAGATACAAACAGATGACGAGCCCGCGTAGCCGCCACTCTTATAGGGAGGACCGCACATGCGCATGCACGGTTGGGTCACTGAGGTGGCGATTTAAATCTCAAGCATCCAACAGCATCATGAGACAATAATGCTAAAATTGACAGGTATAGTACTTTTTTCAGCAAAAGAAACCATTTTTAGCCGGCCTGACTGGGGGCTGGCAAAATGTTCTAAATATGTCAGCCGAAAGTGGTTAAAAAAGTACGGTGTATGCAAATCAATACAAAATCGTACAGTACTACTTGCGTAAAACACTTAACAGAGGTTAGCAGTAAGTGCTTTTCGAAACTATTAAGCAATATGGAAAGAATAGATCCCCACCTTTCAGAAAATCCTAAGTATGTCCATTTCGGGCTATTAGAGGGGTCGCAAGAGCACTTTGAATTCGAAAATCACCTTACGCTTTCACCGCTATTCCATTACCTCTTCACCTTTAAATGGGCTTAGGACGGTCCGTATCTAAGTTAAACGAATTAAGTTAGGGTTGATGGAAAGAATCGATCACCACCTTTCAGAAATTCGTAAACATGTCCATTACGGGCTATTAGACAGTTCCCAAGAGCACTTTGAATTCGAAAATGACCTTACGATTTTGCCACTATGCCATTTCCTCTTCACCTTTAAATGGACTGAGGACGGTCCGTATCTCAGTTAAACGATTTCGGGTAGCGTTGATGGAAGGACTAGATCCCCACCTTTTAGAAAAGCCTAAGTATGTCCATTTCGGGCTATTAGAGGGCTCCCCAGAGCACTTTGAATTCGAAAATCACACGCTTTCGCCGATATTCCATTACCTCTTCACCTTTAAATGGGCTTCGGACGGTCCGTATCTAAGTTAAACGATATCGGTTAGGGTTGATGGAAAGAATAGTTCACCACCTTTCAGAAAATCCAAATCATATCCATTTCAGGCTATTAGAAGGCTCCCGAGATCACTTTGAATTCGAAAATCACCACACTAGTCCGGAAGATATATCCCAAATTTGGACGAAATTGTGCATTTTATCATAAAAGCATGAAACTTAGCAGGATTGTTGTTTACACAAAATGAAGAATTTTAAACGTTATAGGCATTCTCCTGCATTGCTATGAGCCGCCATTTTGGAAAATGGCAGCCAATAGTCTAAAATTATGCATTTTCATCGTAAAAGCATGAAATTTGACAGGAATGATGTTTACATAAAATTAAGAATTTTAAGCGTTGAAGGCATTCTCCCGAATTACTATGAGCCGCCATATTGGAAATGGGCAGCCAAAATGGCAATCAAATTAGGATTTTTCTCATAAATCTTGAACGAATCAACGGATTTAACTTTTCTTTTTTTCTTCCTGTTGTTCGTAATTCATTTTTTTTTTACGAAAAAACTGAAATAACTTTTCATACGACCAACCATTTTATCTGAAAATCTTGCTCGTAACTACTGTTACACGTAATTGAGTGAGTTATACGGTCTGAATATTTTTTATTATACGATTTGCTTACTTATGGCTTAAGAGACCCCCTGAATTTGTGATTTTAATTGAAGTAATTAGTACAAAGATGAAACCAACGGCATTCGTCCTTGAAAGTAATTGTAAATAACATATCAAAACTAGAGGAAGCCCGTGCTACGCACGGGTGGTGTTTGATGCACCGTTAAAAACACTGGGACGATTTCCTTCCTCATGTGTTTTACGGAATGCGTGTATCCCGTCTATGTGTTTTTGCGTACCCTGTCTAGCAAAGGGTGTTTTTCGTTTGCTTCACTCCCTCATTCAGCGTATCCCTTGTTCCGGAGTCCATACACTTACATTACATATGATTGTTTCCTGCAAAAATGGTTGCAATACGCGTTTGTACATGTGAAATAAATAAATACGCCTTTGTGCATGCGAAATAATAAATACGCCTTTGTATACCGGAAATAAATAATTACGCATTTGTACACGTGAAATAAATGAATAGGCATTGGAGACATTGTAAGGGAGAATTAATCAAACGAAGCTTCAGCAATCAGCAAGAGGGCGAGCGGGCTCATTCTTCCCACGGTAGCAAAGAAAAAGGCGAACGACCGACAATGAATCTGCTCTATCAATTACTTGCGGCCGTCTTGTGGCTGTCTCGTTGCCGTCCATCCTACGCGACAACTCGATTAACAAACGAAGCTTCAACAATCAGCAAGAGGGCGAGCGGGCTCATTCTTCCTACGGTAGCAAAGAAAAAGGGCGAGCGACCAACAATGAAAACGGATATGTGCTCTATCAATTACTTGCGTCCGTCTTGTGGCGGCCGTCTTGTGGCCGTCTTGTGGCCGTCCATCCTACGTGACAACTCGATTTTATTAATAAAGATTATACTAAAATATGATTAATGGAAACACGTCATTAGCCCGAATTCGACACTTTCAATGTTATTTTTTGAAACACTGAATTCCCTTTCACAGTTAGCAAACTTATACACTCTTCCATTTTTGTTCTTCTTGAAATATCCTTTCCAATGATTCCAAACATAACCGGAAGTAACTACCGGAAGTGATACTAATGTATTAGTGAGAAGACACCATTTTCTTTTCAAAATGGCATTTGAATACGACACCTTGAATTCCCTTTCACACTTAGCGAAATTAGATCCCTTGCCTTTATTGTTCCTCGTGAAATTTCCTTTCCAATGATACCCTAAACACAACCGGAAGTAAGTACTGGAAGTGGTATGAATGAATCATTATTAATGCATAGTATATACCGTAATGTAAATAATAAGTTTCTAATTGCCGGTTGGAAAATATCCACTACCTGTAAATTAAATTGCATTTAGTTCCTGAGTGCTCGTTACCCTGGAGGATTTTAAACTCTCTAGATACGCCCAGCTCAGACACCCACCTGCGCATGCGCGGGTCCAGCACGCGCAGGCCCTCCATAAATAGTGCTACGGCGTCAGCCAGCCATCTCTTTTCCTCCACGCAACCGTCACGGTTGCTTCGCTCTGTTACCCGCCATCTTGGTTTTCGTTCGTCGTTCGCCGATCTTTGAAGCCCATCACATCGTTTGTTGTTCCCGTTCGCCAGTCTTTGAAGCTCATCGCACCACCCGCCGCTCCCGTCGCCATTCAGCGGTCTTTGCAGCTCATCATCGCACCGTGCGTCTTCTTGCTCACGTCTGTCGGCCTTAGCTCATTCCCGTTCGCCGCTCGTCAGTCTTGAAGACCACCGCATCGTTCGTCGGTCTTGAAGATCAACGCAAGCCCCAGCGGCCACCACGTCAACATCACTGTCGTCACTCCCGTTCGCCGTTCCCGTTCGCAGTCCACCGCCACTACATGAAGAGGCCTGTCGTTCGTCGTTCCCATTCGCAAGACCCACCACTACATGAAGAGGTCTACCGTTCGTCGTTCAGCCCAGCCACCGCTACATGAAGAGGTCCAAGCAAGTGAAGCATTCACCGTTCGTCGTTCGCCGTTCACCTGCTACACAAGGAAGACTCCCGTTCGTTCCCGTGCGGCGTTCATCATTCGACGTTCACCTGCTACGTAAGGAGACTGCCGCTCATTCTCGTTCGCCACTGCCGTTATGCTCCTTGCATCGTTGTTCCTCCGGTCACTCGGAAACTGATTCCTGTCACTCATCCTTCGTGCATCTTGTACCGTTGTGACTGCTGCAAGACCTGCCCCATCATGAAGAAGTCTTCCGTTTGTCGTTCCCGTTCGTCATTCGTCGTTCCCGTTCGTCGTTCCCGTTCTTGCAGCCGTCGTTCGCTTGCTCTATCGCCGCCATCCTGTTTCATCAGCCGGCAGGAGTCCTCCATTCGCCGACCGTGGGCTCGACGTTTGCCGCCGCTGCCACCGTACATGCTGTCGCTGCGTCAACATTGTCACCGGGTGACCATTGCCCGTTCGCCCGCTACACCAAGAGGACTCCCGTTCGTTCTCGCCCGTTGCTCGTTCGCCGCTCACCCGTACAAGGTTTAGGTGCGTTCGTTCTTTCTTTTGCAGGTCATCCCCTCAGGGAGGTATACCTCCACAAAATGATGACTTCCACAAGTCAAACACTTCCTTTCTTCGTTTGTCTACCCGATTGTCAACCACTCACCACTGACACATCGGGGCTACTGTGGCTGCACCGTTCATCTCATAATGGATGCCGCCCACGAGGTCCTCTCCCGGAAGACTTCTCCCTTCTCGGCCTTCCAGCCCATCACGCTCGTCACGCTCTTCGACGTCCTGCTGAACACAGGTTCTCATCATTTCAGACGTCCCGTTCACAACAGTCAAGCAAGTGATGCGTTCACCGGATCTGTCACTGTTCCTCTTCATCGATTCACCACTCGCAGCTTACCTGAAGAATCTCTGCTCGGGCCCGACTGTCTTTCAAGCCGTTCGCCGCTCACAGCCCGTTCGTCGCCCGCAGGCCTCTCATCAACATGCACCCACTCGACGTTACAGGCCAACCTGAAGATCTACTGCTGAGAAGCCTCTTCCGTTACTGGTCCGGTCACCGTTCATGCCTTGCCGTCACACCCATTCGTTCCTGTTGTCTGCCATTCCTTCTCGTTCACGTTCACGTTCGTCATGGAAAGTCTTTGAAGCTCAACCACGTCGTTCGTCGTTCTCATCCATCGCTGGCCGATCTTTGAAGCTCATGCATCGTTCGTCGTTCCTGCTCGTCTTTCACGTTCATTGAAGCTCACGGCATCACTCATTGTTAGCCAGTCTAGCCACTTGTCACCACACGCCGGCTTTGTTTTGCCGACTTTCATCTTCAACATGCCTTTTTTCCCGTAACTAGCTAACTTGACGTTCGTCTTTTCCTTGCGTTCTGTGGCACCCTGCTCACCATTCAAACCCTTTTACGTCCATGCTCCCGTTCATTGTTCGCTCTTACATCCTTGACCTGTCCTGTTCTGCATCCATCAGCTTTTCACCACTCAGGCCCACCCCCATCTTCGTTCGTGGTTCCGCTCATCGTTCGCTAGCCTGCTACCGCTCAAGCTCATTGCGCTCTTGCACCCTTTTTCCATTCACTTGGCCGACCTTCAAGACCATTGCCACCCGCACGCCCATTCGTCGTCCGCCTACTGCTCATGGTCCACCGGCCTGATCGTCATCTACAAGCCCTCCACCGGTAACCACCATGCTCTCCGCGCCACTCGTTGCATTTCGTTCAAGCATCGAAGCTGTCCACAGCAAACCATGCTGAATACACCGGCTCTCGTCCGTCTTCCGAAGTCACATTGCTTTGGGCCCGTTTCGGACTCGATTGTTCGTCCGCCGGGGGTAACCGAGTGCTGATGACATCCACCCCTTTCACCGCTAACCCGACTTCCTCGATCAATCAACCACCTTCCGGGACAACAACCACCTGGCACCGCCTTAGAAGCTTACGGACTCCATATGTCCAACGCCAGACTATCGCCTTGCTTTTGCCTCGTTCCTTGGAACCTCTACGTGAGACTTCACATGATTGCCCCGTACTTCATTCCATCTCACCTCCCTCACACCACCTCAGCTTGGTTTCATGGAGGGAAGGTCTCCTCATATCGCCAACCCTTTTCTGAATGAATGTTCACTCACATGTCTTGGAACAAAATCCCACAACATCGCAACGTCTCCATCCCACAAGCTCCCGTCGCAGACGTTCGTCCCGAACTCCATTCTCGTTCACCAACACGTTCAATTTCCGTCAACACCCACGCATTGTCACTTAGCTAGCCGTCACCAATCGAATCATGATGATGTTTCACGGTGCCCTAGTCCATCACACCACACCACTGTGACCGCCTTGGTTTCACGACTCTTTCAAATTCATGGAAACCCGTCTCCATCACCAACCACCTGCTGCATCATGATGAAGCTGAAGTTTCTTCACGACTCCACCGTCGCTTCAACCCAACTTGATCATGGACGACAATTGCTCAACTCCTTCGCACTGCCGAAGTAACGCCCTTTCTTCGCACACCTCTGAAGAGAAATTTACCTCACACAACGCTCCTACAGGTCCTCCAAGTTTCCCAATAACATGCCTGGACTCCTGTTTCTTGCTCACCTTCCACAACCAGGCCTCTTGATGAATTTCCGGCCGGCTAATGGTTTTTAATCATTCCGCCTTACACCTCACATTCCACTGGTTAAGTCTCAATCATTCCTAATCTTGGGAATTCGACTTATCCAATAATTCTGTTAACGCATCAATCTGTCAATCATGACGAAACACCTTGTCACCATGACTAACCACACGGCTCCTTACCCAATACCTAATCTGCTTGGATACCCTCACCAACTACAACCCGAACTTTCCGAACCACAACCAGCGATTCATCATCACTCCGCATCACTCATTACTACCAACGATTTTCTCCACTCTGCATTCAACTTCGCCTTGATCCTTATCCTTCACTAATTCACGCTCATGACAGTGTGCCCAGCATTTGCCCCTTCACATGCTGCTGTTAAAGATTTTTTTCGGTCCACCCACATACTACTTTCACTTCCCGATCTTGATGTTCCAATCTCGATGGCTCTGGGGAAAAACGTTTCATGACCCTTCACCAACTCTGCAACCGCATCATACATTCACTCAAATCCTTCTCATACTTCATCCGTCATCGGAAACTCACAATCCCTCTTCAACCTACTTAACTGCTCTTAAATCAAAGCACCCATCCAACAATGGTCTACCGTTTCTTCACACCTCTCTGAGGTTCGATTTCTCTACAAAACCTCAGCATCAATGTACTAATCTTCAAGAACCTAACTTCCGCAACTATAAAAAGCCTCATTTACATCCTGTGAACTTACTGCAATTCAGTCAAATCGTTAAACCATCAACCGAAAACCAAACAAGTTGTGGAATCTGGAAAACTCGCCTGAACTTCCTCACCAACTCACTTTGGCTATTGAAAGTTCCCTCCCCACTCCGACTGCCTTGCGCAGAAAGTCGGCTGTGACCAGAGAATGTTGCGCCTGCAACCAATCAACCACAACTCTGTCACTGGGGACCCAGATCACACCCTTGGGGGCCCGTCATGATGGTGCCCGCCACCTATACTGACGAGGTCTGCTGTAAATGCAATTTAATTTACAGGTAGTGGATATTTTCCAACCGGCAATTAGAAAGCCCAATTTTACCAGGGGGGAAGGTCAAAATTGGTCTAAGGAAAATATACACTACCGGTAAATACCCACCCAACCTCCCCTCTCGAGTCACCATCTTGGCTGACATATCATGAGGAAAAGTAGATGGCTGGCCGACGCCGTAGCACTATTTATGGAGGGCCTGCGCGCACTGGACCCGCGCATGCGCAGGTGGGTGTCTGAGCTGGGCGTATCTAGAGAGTTTAAAATCCTCCAGGGTAACGAGCACTCAGGAACTGAATGCAATTTAATTTACAGGTAGTGTATATTTTCCGTAGGCAATAGAAACCAATTTTGACCTTCCCCCCCAGGTAAAATTGGGCTTTTTTTGTAGTGCTCAAAAATGAAGGAATTGTTCACTTTTTGTGAAAAGCGTTAAGTTTGGTATGGATGTACATGAAGGGTAACTGGGAAAAAAAGCTATACGATAGCAAGTTCAAAACCCCCCCGAGTGGGTGGGTGAGGGGTGAGTTACTTTCCCCCATACGGTTCTTTGGCTGTAACTCTCTAACCGTCAACAAATCAAAAGCATAAAGTGAAGCAAACGTTCAGCACACTATTCTGGACGGGAAAGGGATTATACATCTTTTACGTAAGAGCAACCCTTGAACCACACAATCGCATTTAAAGTTTTATCACCCTTAATTCACACATACGCTCCTTTTTTCATTTGGTTGTTATAGTGATTTTCGTGTTCTAAGTGCTCTTGCGAGCCCTTTAATAGCTCGAAATGGACGTGCTTCAAATTTTCTGAAAGGGTGGAATCTATTCTTTTCATTAATCCTAACTGGATTTTTTTTTACCTTAGGTAGGGACCGTCCTACACCCACTGAAGGGCGAAGAGGTAACGGCATAGCGGCGAAAGCGTATAATGATTTTATAATGATTTTTTTTTCCATCAATCCTAGCCGAAAATTGTTTCGCGTAGATAGGGACCGTCCTAACCCGTTTAAGTGTGTAGCTGTATTGGTGTAGCGGCTAGTTTCAATTTCAAAGTGCCATTGTAATGCTCATATTTGTATTCTTATCTAAGCTAAACAATTTCGGTTAGGATTGATGGAAAGAATAGATCGCCACCTGTCAGAAAATCTTAAACATGTCCATTTCGGGTGTTTTTCAGAGTTATGGAAGACAAGTAATTTGGCCGCCATTTTCCAATATGGCAGCTCATAGCGATTGAGGAGAATGTCTTACAACACTTAAATTCGTAATAATTGTAAGTAAACAACATTCCTGCTAAGTTTCACGCTTTTATGATAAAAATGCACAATTTTAGACTGTTGGGCCGCCATTTTCCAAGATGGCGGCTCATAGCAATTTAGGAGAATACCTACAACACTTAAAATTCTTAATTTGATGTAAACAACATTCCTCCCAAGTTTCATGCTTTTATGATAAAAATGCACAATTTTAGGTATATCCTCCGTACTACACCAATTTGCGGCTATGCCATTACCTTTTCACTTTGAAATGAGCGTATGACGGTACCTTTTTAATAAATACAGATGCAAACCTATTTACGTTGCCTTTTGGACTTATAAGTCAGACTTACTAAGCGGGAAATCGAACCCACGGCCTTTGAAACCAAAGGCCGAATTCCTACCGCTGTGCCATACTAACACAGCCTTTTTCAAGAGTCAAATAAATACAGATGCAAACTTATTTACGTTGCATTTTGGACTTATATGTCAGACTGACTGAGCGGGGAATCGAACCCACGACCTTTGAAACCGAAGGCCGAATTCCTTCTGCTGTGCCATACTGACACAGCCTTTTTCAAGAGTCAAATAAATACAGATGCAAACTTATTTACGTCTCCTTTTGGACTTGCGACTTGGTTTCCCAACGGAGCAGGTGGGTCGTGCATTTCAGCTACCATTTCTGCCTCTTTTGAGGGGAGAAATTGGTGGTTTTTATCTGTTTTAAATAACTGTTTTTATGCTTTTAATGTAAGATGACTTAGTGGCTTTCGCCATGCTTTAATTTTATTGCTAACCTGATGACGAAAATTGAAAATTTTTGAAACGTTGTTTGTATATTTTTATGTAGCACCGCTTGGTTTGACTTCATATAATCAACACGGATATTAGCAGGGAATGAGCCAAACTGTTAAGGCCTCTCCAGACAGAAGACAATTTCGTGCGAAGCGATGCGTTACCACGTACCAACAAGGTCAAAATTATTGCAAGCGTGGGGTTGGTGTTGCGTTTAAGGATCGATTTTGACGTCTTTGGCACCCCATCTAGCGTTGGCGTGCAGCCGCAAGCAGCCAGTCTTCTTAGGGCTTTACCAACAGTGGTGCATTTGGTTCGCTCTGTTTGGTCGTTTAGGAAGGTATCGATAGATCACCACAATGCCTCCGGTCCCTGGACAACCATCAACAAAACCGGCCACTCGTCACATCCCAGGCAACAGAAACGTAATTGCAGACTCTATCTCGCCAGATACCACCAACTGGAGAATGCGTCTAAAGAAGTCCATCTGCAGAATCTCTCAGTAGGGTAAGAACGCGATTGAGTTTCCCTCCATCCATCCATCCACCCACAACCGGAAGTGACGTCATTACTCCCACTTCCGGTCACGTGATTAAAGTGGGGATAATGACGTCACTTCCGGTCAGGTGATGAAAAGTGGGGATTCCGGTTTTCATCGATCTAGAGGATGGTGGAAAAAGTGTCGTTTGCTACCTTTTTTTTTTCGTTCTCAATCTGTAGGATGGTGGAAAACTGTCTTTTGCTACTTGTTTTTTTCCCGTCAATTTGGAGGAGGGTGACCCCCACTTTTTTAGTTTTCATCAATCTGGAGGATGGTGGGAAAGTGCCTTTTGCTACTTTTTTGCATCCTTTTGCTACCTCCATGATACGTTACTTATGACGTGTGGTTAATGATGTCACGTGATCAAAGTGGAGGCGTCGCTTCCGGTTTTCGTTAATCTGCAGGAACGTGCTGTTTGTTACCTTTTTTTTTCGTTTTTATCGATCTGGAGGATGGTGGGAAAGTGTCTTTTGCTACCTATTTTCGTTTTCATCGATCTGGAAGATGGTGGAAAAGTGTCTTTTGCTACTTTTTTTCCGTCAATTTGGAGAAGGGTGGAAAGTGACGTCATTACTCCCACTTTTGAGTTTTTGTCGATCTGGAGGATGGTGGGGAAAGTGACTTTTGTTACCTTTTTGTATCCTTTTAATACCTTGATGTCATTACTTCACTTATGACGTCACAGTGAGCCTAATGACGTTACTTCCGATCACGTCATCTAAGTGGGGCGTCACTTCCGGTTTTTTTTGTCAATCAGGTGGAAAAGTGTCTTTTGATACCTTTTTTTGATTGATACTGCTATTGGTTTCCCCAATTGAACTGGCAAAAAAAATCCGAGTCTATTTTTTATATCCTTTTTTTCGAATTATTTTGACTCTGGTTTTTTTTTTTAAATATTCAACCAGGGAATAAGCCTCTCCACCAGCGTCAAGGTTGCAGTTATAGGAGAGGTGGGATGGGGGGAGGGGAAAAGGGGGTGGGAAGGAAAGGGAATGACCACCTTGGGTGCCAGATCAAAGTCCCCGATGGCATTAACGGTCTATCATTTCTGAAGCATGTGGCTTTTCTTCATACTAGCAGCTTTTTCTCCAATCTGGCTTTCTTTTCCTCCTCAGTTTATCGTTCTTGTACCTTCCTCTTACTAGCGGCTTTTTTCTCCAATCTGGCTTTCTTTTCCTCCTCAGTCTCTCGTTCTTGAGCTTTCCTCATACTAGCGGCTTTTTTCTCCAATCTGGCTTTCTTTTCCTCCTCAGTCTCTCGTTCTTGAGCCTTCCTCATACTAACGGCTTTTTCTCCAATCTGGCTTTCTTTTCCTCCTCAGTCTCTCGTTCTTGAGCCTTCCTCATACTAGCAGCCTTTTTCTCCAATCTGGCTTTCTTTTCCTCCCCAGACTCTCGTTCTGGAGCCTTCCTGTTACTATCGGTTTTTTTCTCTAATCTCACCTTTTTCAGTTCCAGGCACATCGTGGCCCATCTTTCCCTATCCAACATTCTTCGCCTAGCTTTTTCTTTTTCCTTCCACGCCGCGAGATCGTTCAGTTTTATCGTGCAGTTCTCTAGTACCATGGATCGTCGCACCGCTCTAACCCGGTCCTCTTCTCATTTAGCATCATTCAACTCCTCCTTCTCTTTCGAAATGAACGCTAAACTCGCTCTCTCCTCCTCCTCCTCGTCGGTCATGACGTCTACGTCGGAGTCGAAGTCGTCTTCGTACTCTCGCCACGTGCCGGAGTCTCGATGACCGATAGCTAGCGTATCTTCCCCATTGTCTAGGATAAAACGTTTGTCATCGTTTGTAGTAGTTGTTTAACAGTTTAAAGTAATCCTTTTCAAACGGTGCGGTCGATTGCTGCCTTTTCTCCGTATTGAAATTGATGTACCCCTCCATCCAAGGTTTCTGGTTGAAGCTCAGTACTTTTCGGATGCGATGAAGAATCAATCCATGATGCAGGTAGAACTTCAAATTTTGGTAGTGAACGACGTAGTTCTTTTTATGCAGGAGATTCGGCACAAGTTTGGCAGAAGGTTTGATGTCATGATTGATGTCTTCCGCTAGTTTGCTGGAAAAGGGTGAAACGAGGTCTTCCCCGATCTCGAGCTAGTCGTTATGCGAGTCGTGAAGCTCCGCTGGGTATTCTAGGTCGACTTGGAGTATATATCCGACTTCCGCATCATCCGGCACGGTGTCAACTTCTAAAGTCTTCCGGTCACGTGATCAAAGAGGGGGCGTCAGTTCCGGTCAGGTGATGAAAAGTGGGGCTTCCGCTTTTCATCGATCTGGAGGAGGGTGGGAATGATGAAGTCACAGGGGGGTGTTGTGACTATGACGTCATTACCACCATTTTATAGTTTTCATCGATCTGGAGGAAAGTGCTTTTTGGTTCCGTCCTTTTATTACCTCCCAGTTGATAGGACGCAATAACTACATCGTGTTGCTAGACAAAACTCCCAAGTCTGTAAAGTTTTGTTGTATCGTCGTCTTTTCATTTTCGGTTATAATTTCTATCTCCGTCAATCCCCCTAGAATTTGCATAATTTCCTCTTCATGATCAACTCTTTCCCTCAACAGTAATCCTACCAAGACTCTCAGCCTATCCACTAACGCATTCGGGTTGTTGTAATCTACTTCATCAGACTCTGTTTCGTTCAACCATGATTCCAAATTATCCATGACTCCAAATTAACCATAACTCCAAATTATCCGGCTCGTCCGACCTTGATGTATTCATTTCCGATTCTTTCGGCCCAGATTCGTCCGGTTCCGATTCATCCGACCCAGGTTCTTCCGACTCATTCGACTCGTTCGACCCCGATTCGTTAGACTCCGATTCGTCGTAATCTTTTTCATCTTCCAGCCAACCACTTTTCTCCTTCTTTATTTCCTCCCAAATTGGTTTGATAACACGCACGTACTTGTAACAACGATTCGATTTGGGCTTTACAAAGTAGGGGTCGTAATTTCGATATAAGGCATTACTGTCTTTCAGAATCGAGCCATATGACGCCAAGACTTCGGGGTCGTACGTTTCGTACTGCAAGACTTTTTGAGTCAGTAAACTCCACAGCTGATTTTTTCTTCGGTACTTCTTTCCTTCCAACACTATGTCGTTCTCCCGTATTTTGATAGTTTTGTTACCAATCATGAGGTCTCCCGTGTCCATGTTGTACCTTAATCCAAACACATGATCGTTTTCTTTCGGCATTTTGAAAAATCTATGCAAATAATATCTCGAAGTCTCCCCCAATCTGTGGCCCTTCAAAAGAACCTTTAAAGGTCGAAACGATGCTGGAGGAACTCGTCTTGGAGGGGAACGGATCCGTTTTGATGCATTAGGAACGTAATCCTCGTGTTTCCGTTTTTAGGGTTGACTTCCACATCATCTTCCACGTCGTCTTTCTCCTTCACAAGAGTGATACTTTCTAATGGACCAATAATGGATCGCTTATTTTTTTTCCCCGTACAGGCACTCTAAACTTTTTTTCCAGTTTGTTAATCAGATCTGATTGTTTATCTTCTATTTTCTCCTTTTTTTTAATAAACGATAATGAGGATCTAAACTTTCACTCGAGTGGTTGTTTTCATCACCCGTTTTCGTACCTCATCTAAGGTGTTGATCGAGTATAAACCCCAATGGAAGCACTCACAATATGAATGTTATACACCATTTAATCACACGTTGGTGTTTTGGCTACTATTTACACCCGTTAATACTCTGTTTCATGAGAGTAAAGAACCTATTGCAAACCTTCAAAATACTAAAGGATGAACGTATTATGTACGTTTCAAACTTGTTCCCACCACGATCTAGATTCATTTAGTGTATGTATTAAATCCCCACACACGAATTAGTTGATATGACATTAACGTGAAGTTGTTCATATGACATTATCATGAAGTTGCTCATGTGGCATAAGCTTGAAGTTGCTCATATGGCATTAACGTGAAGTTTCTCATATGACATTAGTGCGAAGTTGCTCGTATGGTATTATCGTGAAATTGCTCATATAACATTAACGCGAAGTTGCACATATAGTATTAGCGTGAAGTTTCACATATGACATTAGTGTGACGTTGCTCGTATGGTATTATCGTTAAATTACTCATATAACATTAACGTGAACTTGCGCATATAGTATTAGCGTGAAGTTGCTCTTATGGTATTAGTGTGAAGTTGTTCATATGACATTATCGTGAAGTTTCTCGTATGCCATTAGCATGAAGTTGCTCGTATAGCATTAGTGTGAAATTGCTCACATTGCATTAGCATGAGCTCATATAGTATTAGCTTGAAGTTAGTCATATGGCATGAGCGTGAAGTTGCTCATATGGCATTAGCATGAAGTTGCTCATATGGCATTAGCGAGCCCACCAGAAGTGATGTCATAGGAGGTATCAAAAAACACTTTCCCACCATCCTACATACTGAAGAACATTAGCAGTGACATCATTACCCCCACTTTCATCACGTGACCAGAAGTGACGTCGGAGTAATGACGTCACAGAGGTGGCAAAAGGACGCAAAAAGGTAGCAAAAAAAGCACTTCCCGCCATCCTCCAGATCGACAAAAACTAAATAGTGGGGGCAATGACATATAAGTCATTTTTCGTAATGTGAAAGCTCATGTATCATTTGCACTCTTGAGACTCCTTTCCACCATTAGTGAGCCCCAATACATGTGATGTCATTACCCCCACGTTAAAAGTGGAGACTGTGAGGTTAACAAAAAAGATGCAAAAAAGTAGCAAAAGACACTTTCCCACCATTCTTCAGATCGATGAAAACTAAAAAGTGAAGGTCATAGCCATGCCCCCTGTGACGTCATAATCACGTGACACCCCACTGTGACATTATAAGTAGGGGTGATGACGTCACGGAGGTATCAAAAGGACGCAAAAAGATACCAAAAAGCACTTTCACACCATCCTCCAGATCGATAAAAACTAAAAATTGGGGGTCATTGCCACGCCCCCTTCCCCTTGACATCATAGTCACGTGACCGGAAGTGACATCATTTACCGCACTGTGACGTCATAAGTGCGGGTCACGGAGGTAGCAGAAGGATGTAAAAAAGTAGCCAAAGGCACTTTCCCACCATCCTCCAGATTGATGAAAACTAAAAAAGTGGGGATCGCCCTCCTCCAAATTGACGGAAAAAAAGTAGCAAAAGACACTTTTTCACCATCCTACAAATTGAGAACGAAAATAAAAAAGTAGCAAAAGACACTTTTCCACCATCCTCCAGATCGATGAAAACCGGAATCCCCACTTTACATCACCTGACCGGAAGTGACGTCATTACCCCCACTTTAATTACGTGACCGGAAGTGGGAGTAATGACGTCACTTCCGGTTGTGGGTGGATGGATGGATGGATGGAGGGACAACTCAATCGCGTTTTTACCCTACTTCTCTCTTCAACATAGGGGGCACCCCGATGATGGACCACTTTGCCACGAGGCGCAATGCCAGAATTCCCCAATTCATCAGCCCAATCCCAGACGATCGAGCCTGAGGAGTCGATACCCTGACATTCCCGTGGAATAATCTTTATGCTTACATCTTTCCATACTTCAAACTACTTCCACAAGTCTCCAAAAGATACAATCAACACAGGAGCTTTTCCTACTAATAGCATCAAGCTGGCCAGCAGCTCGTTGGTTCCCTCAACTTCTAAGCCTACTGACCGACCTTCCAAGAAATCTGCCAGATCTTCCAGATTGGCTTTCTCAAAGGAACGGGACCCAATTTCACCAACACACCAGCTCCCTAAATCTAGATGGCTGCCTACACCTCCCACAGCTTCTTACACCTCCGATCTCCAAACTGCTTTCTTAAAGGAAAGGGACCCAATTCCACCAACACGCCAGCTTCCTACACCTAGACGGGTGGCGACTATCATCAGACTCCTCAAAGAGACTAGAATTCTTATGAAACAGGCAACACGCATCTCAAGCAAAGCCATTAGAGACTTAACCAATCTTATATATGACAACCACTGGAAACGAGGTTTTATTGGTGTATCAGAAGGAAAGTCAGTCCAATCGATCCCCTTTACCAGACTTGTTAACCTTCCTCAACGACTTGTTCAAACGAGGTTTAAAAGGATCAACAATCCTCGTCTAAGATCCGCACTAAATTCCGTAGTCTAGGCATCAGGAAACTCCCACCTACTCGAAAATTTCCGCATGTCGTCCTTAATTAAATCCTTTGAGATTGAATGTCCCTCGATTCATCGCATCTTCCGCAACTGGGACCTCTCCATCGTCTTCGACTCACTGCTGAAAGCACCATACGAGCACATTGTGACCTAAACTTCCTAACCAGGAAAGCTGTTTTCCTCACTATGCTCGCCACCATCCTTCGTTGTAGTGAGGTCCAGGCTCTATCCATTCATTAGCATACCGTTTCTTCTTTGAGAATTTCACAGCAATACACCTGAAGTCTAGAGCCACTTTCAGAGCCAAATCACAGAAACCACATGTGAACCACCACAACCAATATTCATCCCAACGCTAAAAAAAATCATCGGGGATAAACCTGAAAGGCTCCTCTGTCCCGTACGTGCCTTACACTTTCACATTAAAAGGACAGAAAACCTCGAATTTCGCAATAGTCGAAACCAACTCTTCCTTCCCTTCAAGACCCCAGTGGCAGAATCAATGTGACGTGCAACGTACATCGCAGACAAAAATGCCTTCTCTGCAGACAAATCAAAGCTCTTTCTAACAACAGAGCTTAATTACTATACGAAATGCAAACTTTCTAGTTGCCTTGAAAATATCCACTACCTTTTTTATAGCATTCTCCTTCACAAAATGCTGTTCAATCTAGAGAAATTAAATCGAAGATGTCCTTCCAGTTCGCTACCTACTGCGCAGGTCACTGCGCAGCCTCCATCATATAAAAGCCGAAGCGGAGCGGTAAGCTTACCTTTTCTTCTCTGCCGTCGCGCTGTTCATATCGCTCCTCAACTATATTTCGTCCTCGTCCTCAGCATTATGACGCAGACGAAAGGCGCTCCTAAGGACGGCTCCGTCCTCCCTGCTCCTCGCTCCGCTTCACCATTTTCGACGGACCCATCCCCTGCGGGTATGGTTGAAGTTTTGGAGATGTTTGCGGATCGTGAATCACTCGATCCCGCTCTTCCTCTGGCTAATCCGTTCCTCTCCTAGGCCTCCTTTCCCCCCGCCACTACAGCCAGGACCTCTCCGTTCCCTTGCGGACAGACGGTCCGCTCACAAGACGTTCGTTCCATCAGTGATGAACTTGCGAAGGCAAAGGAACATTATGCTCGCTTATTGCTTCGACTAAAAACTCGGAAAATTGCAGCCAAGCTGGCGTCTTCCCCTGCTCCGCAGCTAACGCCACTGGATTTGTCACTGTCCCTCGCTGCCGCCGTCCTTCGATACTGCCGTTCCCCTTGGTTCCTGGCCAGGGCGGCTCATGTCATCATTGCCTTTGGGTGGTGCGCGGACCAGTTTGGATGGACGGCGTTCCTCATCCTCGGATCCCTTCCCCACTGCGCATTGCTGCTGCGCAGCCTTCTTGGATTGCATTGGACCGTTTCACCGCTTGCGCCTTCCTTCCCTACAACATTGAATGCTGTTCTTTAATCAAAGGGGTATGATATCCCTCCATGCCGTGACCATCTGCACATCCTACTGCGCAGCCCTCTTTTCTGTTATATACTCTGACGATGCAGTCCGCTCGACCTTCGTCCTTTGCGGCTATGCTATATGCTGCCCCTCAACTGATCCAGTCCTCGTGTCCACCCTCAACCTACGTCTCTTTGAAGCATTCCCCTGCAGCCTGCTATGGCCTTGGATGGTTTTGTATCCTTCACACGTCCATTCCGGCCTTCAGGTTCCTCATGTCATCTCTCATTCCCCCTACTAGACCTCAGTCTGGTAATGGGGGAAGGAGGGGGGGGGGCACACTTGCATCCCCCGGTTGAAGCTTTTCTCCCTGCTATATCTACTCCGCCCTTAGGAGCGGATGGACAGAGTACCGATCCATCCTCACTTCGAGCTAGGATGCTTCTATCTTCGCAGGCATTACACCACCGATCAGGCCGTTCTCCTGTCCGTCGCCCCTCAATGGTCCGATAACCACCAAAAAAAAAAACAGCCCGTCCCAGTTCTCCGGCACCTCCGCATCCTACTGCATCTGGTCCTCTGCCGGTTCTGCCCGCATTCATACCTCCAGGAAAAGGACATAAGCTCTCTAAGACACGCCATTCCGGTTCAAACACCTGCCAATTCACTTCACAAGCGCTCCTCTACATTGGTCCTCCTCGGCCTGCAGCCATTCCGACCCTGCGTTCTGCCTGCACGAATCAGTCTACAGTTCCCCAAGCCCTATTTCCGGACTTCGGGTGCATTCCTACCGGATGCTTTTCACTCTCCTCCCATTACCCCTCGTTCCCCTGCTCAGGGGAGGGGGGGGAGATTCTTACTCCCATTCGAAACAACAGTGTCACGTTCCTCATCACCCTTTCTTACCTTTACTAGGTCTTTATCTATAACGCAGAGACAGGAAAGGACGCTTCCCACCACATTAGGTAATGTATTTTCTTCTTCCCCTAGAATCACCAGCATTTACTGTTGCTCTCTTGTCACGGACAGCGTTCCGTTCCTCACAGTTGGTCCACCTCGACTTCGAACCAGCACCCTGACCTTTCAAAACCTCTCCCGCAAACTTGGAGCGTTCCTCCATCCCACCTTCCGCATCCCGTGGAATGAGCATTCCTCCATCCACGTTTGACAAGCGCTATTCCATCTCGCGTTCTGCATCCCACGGAACGAGCATTCCTCCATCCACACTCTGCATCCTACGGAACAAGCATTCCTCCACTCACACGTCCCACAGTATCATTGTTCTGTTGCACAAACTAAGGGTACGCCTTGGGATGATTCCTTATCCACGCTCCTTACGTAAAGAATCGCCAGAATCTTCAACATCTTTCCGTCCCGTCCTCCAAGCTGGATTAACCTAAGGACGATTGGAAGGTCACAAAACTGCCAGACCCTGATCCACCGCCAGTGTCACGTTCCGCATTGTCCTCTCCATCCCGTTCCCATGGCTGACAACATAGCCGTTCCTTGGACCGTCTTTCCCCTCCAGACAAACGACAACATTCCTCCTCTTGTCCTCACAACAGGGGACGCGATAATTACTGACGCTTCACCTCCCCCACAAGAAGTAAGGGGACGTCTTCGGTTCCGTGTCAAAGCTTGGCAGAGGATAATCTTCGAATCAATGATTCTTTCAAGCTTCAAGCCAAGATTTTTGCAAAAAAAAACAAAAAAAAACCTTTGTGCAGGACCCAACCTTGGAACTAGTAGTACCAGCCCCACTAAACGAGCGTTCCTCCTGCCACGCTCCGCATCCCAAGGGACGAGCGTTCCCCAATCCCACGTTCTGCATCCCACGGAGCGGGCACTCTTCCATCCGCATCCCACGAAGTGAGCGTTCTTCCATCCACGTTCTGCATCCTACAGGACGAGCGTTCCTCCTTTCACATCACGCGTCCCACAGTACCATCATTCTGGTACTACAGGCTAAGGGGAAACCTTGAGATGTTCTCAACCTGTCCCCGCCAGCAAGATATCTGCATCCATGCCTGCCTAGCTGACTGTCTTTTGCCCCGTCACCACCAGTATCAGCCTATACTTTGTCTTGGCTTGCTTCCATCCTTAAGCATCACCGTCCGTCCATCGAGGTCGCTGGTCCCTCTGCAATTCCGGGTAATCTGCCTCCACGTTCCGTTTCGCCAGTTCCTTTACAAACTCTGCCCGTTCCTCCTGCAGACAACAACTTTGATTCTTATTACTCACCTGACCCGTCCCTTTCAGATCAACCAGGCTTTCCATTCCAGGGGAGCATGCTCCCTTGGGGATGCCACTGCCTGAACTGCTAAAGACTATTAAAGGGATCGTTCTGGACTGCTTCCTATACATGCCTTCCTCCTCCTCTGACCCGGTCTCCAAGAACTAGCCTTGCAACTAGTTTTGGCTTTGACCTGCGTGACTAACTCCCGCACCAGCCTCCGTTGTTGGGACAGTCAACAACACTTCTCACCACACTACTCAGAACCAGTGGCATCCTCCTCGGTAGCAGAACGCCTCTCGAATTGGATAAGGATCCACCTCCACCTCGCCCAGGCCATGAAAGTTACTTGAGAAGATGCTAATCAAGAAGCTTGACACTTCTCCTCAGTCAGAATTCCTCACTGCTGATACCAAACTAGATTTCGGCTCCACCCTCTATCTTCCTCGACAATCTGCGGTTCCTGTCTCGTCCTACGTGACAACGACTGCATCCTACGCCTTAGATTTCATGCTGCGTCCCAAGCGGACGTCCTCAGCACTGCCGCTACCACATTGTGTTAAAGACTCTACACGGATCATCCTCCTGAGGACACCCGGCAACTGGCGTTCCTCATCAATCAGAATCTTAGGAAAGGTTGTTTTGCTACCTACCAAGCCACAGAAAGGGACTGTTTTTTCCTGCCTGACTATGCTGGCATAACACTGACCCCACGAGCATCATTCCGTGCTTAAACTCAAAAACCCGATGAAAGGACTTATCCCTTCATCATCCCGTCCTTATCCACCATCCTAGGGGACGAAGAGGAGTGGATCCTTTGTCCCGTCTGGGCAATTTGATTTTACCTAAAGGCATCCAAGACCATCCGCCGAGGACGCTCCCAACTTTTCCTCCCCTTTAACAATAAGGTCGGCACCACTTCAATCCGCATGATCGCCGCCTGGCTAAAGATTGTCATCGTCCAAGCCTACGAAGCACTTGACATAAACTGTGTCTCTGAAGGCATCAGAATAACGGCCCACGATCTTCGTGCAATTTCCACATCCTGGGCTCATTACAGCAACATCCCCATTGCCGAAATAATGGAGGCTGATTCCTGAAGACATCCCACGGTCTTCACGTCCCATGACCTCCGGGATATGTTCCATCAAGCTGAGGGACTTTAACGTATCGGGCCATTTGTTGCTGCCCAACGTATACTTTAACCCCTTTTACACACTGAATTTTCTGTGAAGGGAACCGGTCACTACTTGAGGGAACTTGAGTCAAATGGTGTCCGCTGCCTTGACAAAGTCTATGGGATTGCTATAAAAAAAGGTAATGTATAT